>VDFB02358992.1:0-16249 GCA_007258455.2 Sequoia sempervirens
AAATTAGAAAAAAATATTTTTTAGAATCTCTGAGACAAAATGTGACAAGACTCTAGTTTACATCATCTTCGAAATTCCTTACGGTTTAATGCGCTATGATTGCTAGAATGTGGAATTGTGTTAAAAAAAATATCGAGTGTCCGGTTAAGGCCAAAAGTGTAAACCACTATTGTGGGATCACCTAATAATAGTTAATGTCGTTTATGGAATTGTTATGTGTTGAAGTTTTAAGTTTGGATTATGTGACAACTAATTCACCCCCTCCTCCCCCCGCCCTCTTAGTTGTCCTACATATTTTAACATATACATGTATATCAAGGGATTGGACTCATTTTAATAGACAATAAAACAATATCTAAATTTTGCTCTCAAGTAGTTTCCTCCCGATTTTTAAGTATATAATATTTCATAAAAGTTAGTGTATTCTAAGTGAATATGCCAAACATGCATGAGCAATTTTACCTGCAACACAACTTACTGGTTCACCCCAAAATGATAGTAAGTAATAAAATAACCTTACACAATTGCATACTTATTAATCTTTACATGGCATTTATTATAGATAAAGATAATCCCAATGGATTTTATAACTTAGTAATCTCCCCTTTCTTCTATTTAAACACAAAATATTAATGACAGACAAGAAAATACTAATAACTTGGATATAGTCATTTCTATTTCTTTAGACAATAAGTTCGACTAGACAAAGAAAGTTCTTAAAATAAGGTGTGAAACATTTAATTAGTAAGTGATAGCATTCCAATGATGCTTAAACAATATATTATAAGCATTGCAAAATATGCATTTATTTAATCCTCGCGTTTTTTTAGTAAAACTAAGTTATATATTATTATCCGAATACCCATCTATCCAATGAAAAGAAGCTTTTTCATTTCTAGTATATGATATCATAGGCTAAATACTTCAATTGTATTTGTGGGTGCACAAAATTTAATTAACAGGTATGGAGTTAGCATTTATCTTATGTACCAGGCAAGTGTTATAGTAGCCTTTCCAACCTTTAGGGATTCGAGGTTGAATACATTATTGAACATGCTTATGGTGAACCCAGTTATGTCAAAACATATTTGCAGTCATCAATTCTTAGTCAAAGTATACAGTTACAGTCTTCTCATTTCTAGTTGTTGCATTTATGTGTTTTGTGGCATCAGATAAACTGACCTGGTGAACGGAAGTGAAAACACATTCAATGAATCTAAATTCCATAGTTGTTCAGAAAGCTACAATTTGTTTCGTGGAAGTTAGTTTCATTGGTCTTATAATAGCATGTTTCCTGATGGTAACCAATTGTTGAGGGATGTTTATCATTTTGTAATAGTTGTTGATAAGGTGGGGACAAAATCATTTTTTAATTATGATTTAAGATGTCAATGCTTACTTAAGAATGTCTTTTAACTGTTGGATACTTTTAAAATAGATCGACTGTAAAAATTTGAAAAAAAATAGCAAATGCAATTCCACAACCTTCGCTAGTATGGAATACACTATTTTCAAGTTACATTCAATCTGGGTTTGTTGAATGGGTGTTGGAAGCTTTTGAGTAAATGCATTAGTAGATGTAAATGTAAATTACATGGCCCTTGCAACTCCTTTGGTTAACGTTATCATAAAATGCATAAGCATAGACAAGGTATGTAACTATTTGAACACCCAAAGAGATCAAATTAATTGGTAACAATTAGGATTTGTCGAATATTCATCAAGATGATTTGCATGGACTAATAATAATCTATATACGAAAAAATTCACCACCAGCAATTCACTGACAGAAAATTCACCACCAACAATTCACCGCGGGAAAATTAATTGCCATGACAATTCACCGTGTGAAAAATTAATTGCATGAATTTTTGGCTGTTAATTTTCCATGGCGGTGAATTTTCCTGTGGTGAATTGTTCGACGGTGAATTTTCCATTGATGAATGTTCCTAAAGCCATAATAACCAAATGGCAAATAATGACTGAAATAAGATAATGAATGCACCACACGGTCTACTAACCAGGTGTGACAATCACTAAATGCTATATCATGATTCGATATTATGAATAAGGTGGTGATTTGAAGTGTATCAAATTATGTAATAATGTTGGCATATCTGCATGGTTCATTAATATGGTATACACATTCATCTTAAACTTAACAAATGTATGTGATAAGCAAAATTTTAGACAAGACACCTGAATCATTAGGTAAGATGCCTCAAGAAATGCGGTCACATAGGACAGGATACATGAATGCATGAAGGACAGTTTCAAAAAAATTCTTGCAAATTTGGATTGCAATTGAAAAGCTTAAAAAAGAAAGGTAAGAACTTTGGAATAGGTTATAGTCACTCGAAAAAGTACGACAAATTATAAATGCAGGCATATATGAGTGAATATTCATATCCGAGCAAAATGAAAGGCATGCGTAAGGATTTCCCTATTAGACATGACAACTATAAATAAAAAGAAAGATTGCAAGGACATGACATGAGGGTTGCTTGGTTGAAGCCTCTATGAAATGAAATGAGCTAGAAGACCACACCATTGTTGCAGGTTAAGATTAAAATGGATTTGTTGAATAAGCCTTAGAAATTTTTGAATACAAACTTAAAGGTTTGAGCTCATCCATCATCATAATGGAAAATGATTTTTAGTTGGATGTTATAGTTGGAAACAAAGAAAACAGATTAATTATTCAACAAAATGCCCCAAAAAAATGGTCCTCTTAATGTGTAGCACCAAATTCTAGACAAGAATCCTCAAAGATATGTGGCCTCATGAAATAAATGATAGTTGCACTTGCAATTTTGCAATGATAGCTACACGTTAGATTGGATTAATTTTTTCTATGGGTATTTTTTGCCATTTAATCGAAAGTAAACACATAATTTATAAATTATTAAATTATAGTATATTAAATAATATTTATATAAAATGTTAAATATTAAATAATGATAAAAAATATTTAAATAATACTTATGTTTTTTAGTAGTTTCTTAAACAACTTCATTATTTTCAATTTCATAATTATTAATTTAACTCTAATCTTAAGAATTCTAACCCTAGTTGTGATTTTATACCTTAAACATAACCATATTTGTAATATTAATATCCTTATTGAGGTGCCTATTTTAAATTGAATTTGCACCATATGCAATAGGCATCTCATGAAGGATATCTCTCGGCTTATTTTACATAGATTTTTCTAAATATAGATATGCTAGTTAATACATCTATTAGGGAACTATTCAAACTATTTTATTTACTTGATACCCTATCTTAGTTTATCTAAAACTGTATATACAATAGCTTACTTTGATTTCTTTTATCATTTTTAAATAGATCTAGATGATTTGAGCAATAATGTCCTGAACATCTAAAGATAAGAGACAAGTAGAACTGGAATATTATAAAATTTATGTAGTACCTAATGTTATGAGCTCTATGTTAAAATAGTTTATGACTATGATCATAGATAATGAGAAGAATTAAGGGGTGCTTTCATTGAAAGGATTTTGTATATAAATTTGGTGTCTTGAACTGTGATAAACTTACATTATAATGTTGATATTAATGCTTTGCAATCTTTAACCAGATTGAAAACAAAAAATAGTAACCTTAATTAATATGCAACACTTATTAAACTAGTGACTATGATGAAATATAATTATGAAACAATTGCCTAAAAATTTTTTATACTTCAAACAACCAAACTTATTTAGCTATGCATAAGAGTGATTTAATAAATGACTTTTGAATTTTGACTTGAACTTACCATCACTTTATATTACACATTGAAAACTCTATTTTGTACCTAAGCCATGAATGAACTTGGTGCCTTAATTAGTAATTACATAAAGAATCGATGTACATTTTATTTACATAAAGAATCGATGTACATTTATTTTGTGATATTTAGCTATGCATAAGAATGATTCAATAAATGAATTTTGATTTTTGACTTGAACCTAGAAGACTACCATCACTTTATATTACACATTGAGAACTCTATTTTGCACCTAAGCCATCAATGAACTTGGTGCCTTAATTAGTAATTACATAAAAAAATCGCCATATATTTTATTTTGCAATGGTGGTAATTTTGGAGATCGTCTTACATGGATTTTGTACACGAAGTAATTCTATGAAAATAAAATATACCTCACACTCAAAACACATTGCATCTCTTTATTTGGAATCTCAACTTCGTTTGGTTTAGAAGCATCATACAAGAATTGTGTGATAGCTATTTATATAAGCAGTGACGAAGCAATATAAGCAATAAAAGGATTATCAAAATCCCTAGAAGTGTGTACTCACTGCTCACTTTCCAGATGTTCAACCTTTGTTGCATTGCATTGAGTTTCAACTATCATGTTCTAAAATTTCTTTTATTGTGCCCACAAGCGCACGCTTTGTTACCATGTGTAAGGGATCGATAAGATACAAAATTGTTTGATTCATTCAAAGTAATTTTATTACACGCCAAATACGACATTTTTTCTTATGCTCCAGTTGATTTCCTTTTATTGCATCGTTACTATCATTTGTATTGCAACTCTGTGTGTGGGCCCCTTTTCATATCCTACTATGTATGCAACGGTGGCGGCTGACAAAAGAGACCAGAAGATGTGTGGAAGACAGCTGATTGAAGTCAGGGAGAGGACTGTTGGCATCGAAAAGGCTGTGGAATAAGGTACTAATTTACTTGGACTAATGATGAGTTTCATCTAGAATAAAGGGCAACGTCTATCCAGCCCCAGGAATGCACCCGGGGCATGGATGCATGGGCATGATGTCCATGGATGTGGTTTGCCTCGTTTCTCTTGCCCGCCGTATTTTATCTGCAAAATTTCTGCCGCCCCCACAGTGCCGTGCTGTGCCTCCCGTACCTTGTCAAATCAGCCAAGCGCATAACTGGCAGCAAAAACAAAAAACACGTGGAAGATACCTGCTAATTAATTAACATTCACTATAAACTGAGCAGCCGAGGAGGTTGAGGGAGAGGGGCCATCATTATGCAGGTTCCAATCAGGGCTTAAATTTGATGGCCGTATGGCCGTATTTAGTCATTTTAGCTGTAAAATACAATTAAAATTTTAGGAAGACTGTATCACTTGAAAGGCAAAATTTTAGTTAAATTGTAAGAAATTCTATGTAATTATTCCTATATATGTTTTTTCAATCTACATATATTTTTCTTAAAATAGATAACCTTTAATATTTGAAAGGCAACTTCAAATAAATGACCGTCACAAAAAATTGCTTGACAGGCAGGGTTGACCATCAAATTTAAGCCCTGGATAGGGGCCAATTGTCGTGCACTCAATTGTGATTATAATACCCAATAATTGTTTGCCAATGTCCAATAGTTGTGATTTGACTCTTTCATAATTAAACAAAATGTATGCTTTTGATCTAAAAAGCAATCAATCATGTGATACCACATCAGCGCTCAACTACTCATGATGTAATGCACGAGAATTGGTCTCACTATTTTTTGGGGCCTTTTTGGACACCTTGACAAAAACGCATGTTGATGTGGCATCATATTTGATGATGTGGCCTTGAAACCTTAGTTATAAGTAGAGAACTTGCCAAGTAAGCTGCTGTAAAAAATTGGAAGTGATTTGAAATTTCGACGTAGGATAATTAGAAGTTGGGGTGCGACCTCTCGCAGGCCCTCTCCTATTGGCGGTGCGGCTTGTACATCCAATTATTAATATTTTAATATTTCATATTATATTTTTATTTTTATATAATTTTTTAATTTATATTCTTTTATTTTTCAGTTTTATTACATAAAATAATGTCAACTAAAATTTTAAGGATAAACATTATATGCAATATTTACATTTAAATTTATTTTATTTTTTTATATATATGTTTCTATATATAAATAATAATAAATTTCAAATCATTTAAATATTTTTAAATCTTAAAAAGATGTTTTATATTCTAAACATAATTATTTATAAATTTTTAACAGATCGAATTTCATAAAAAAAAAATGACTAATTTAAGTTGGTCAAATTTTTATTTTTTAATAAATTAAAATGTCAAATTAAAAATTCATTCACAATATTTTTAAATTTTACAAAAATCACCCAAATATGCATAACGCCTATTTATTTGTCATTCTTATATTTATAACTTGAAGAGAAATTATATATTTTTCCCCTACTTAAGAGAAGAGAATGACACCTTTTCACTAAATTTAATTAAATTTTTTTTCTAAGAAGTCCATAAACTAAATTTAATTTATTAGAAATTATATTACACCCTTTTTCAAATTGTATAGATAACTCATTCAAGTTTTTATATGAAGTTACTTTTAAGTCTATTTTTTACAATCTTAATTGTCATTTAAAGATATTGTTTGGTTCATCATGATCTCTTATTTTCCTAAGACATAGAGTAGAAATAATTGAAGTAATGGTGATTTGTATAATAAATCAACTAAAGATAAAGTTGGATTTCGATTAGGCTTAGGGTTAGGGTTAGAAATTACAAGTTAATTGAATGCCTCATTTTTACCATATATATTTTTAATTGTATTAATCTAAATTATGCATTTTTTAATTATATTAAGTTAATTATAATAAATAATAAAATAATAATTATAAATTATATTATAGTATAAATATATTAAAATGTTATTTAAAATAAAAACATACAAAATAAACATATTGATAATAAATCTACAATTATTTAATCTTTCATTTTTTTAAACACAAAATGTTTTGAAAATATGTGTTATGTGTTTTTTATTTATGATTTTTTATATAATTTAATAGATTTTGATAAACATATTTTCGATTAATAGTTTGTTCCTTATCTTGACCTCCATACACTTGTATCTTACATACACTACATAAATCTATTAACAATATCATAATTTATAAAAGAATGAAAGAATGAATTTCAAACATAATCTTTTTTAAATAATAGAATTAGAAAGTAAATATTATTTATATATTGAAAACATTATTTGATATAATAATTTATGTATTGTCTAATTTGTTCCTATCAACTATGAAATTATTAATCTTAGTATTTGTGATTAGACTATTGATTCATATTTTAATTGTTAAACTTATTAAATTATACAAATATTTTTAAAACCATAAGAAAAATATAATATCTTTGCACTCTTTATATAATTATTTCTTTTTAACTCTAGAATTTATTTAAATTTGTATCATCTCTTTATAATTAAATAGTAATATTTTTATGAAAAATGCAAAGGTCATAGCCGCTATCCAGTGAAAATAATGAGAGAAAATACATTTGGAGAGGAAAAAACATCAGACAGAAAATACATTAGCAGTGAAAAAAAATGACACAGAAAATGGGTAGAGTTTGCATGTGGAAGTTTGACGTCAAGAGAAATGAGGACTGATGGCGGGAGAAACGAAAAACTACAGATGCTCATCCATCCATGCCCGGTGCATTCTCAGGGCTGGATAGCCGCTACCGTGTTGGTATGTTCTGACTTTTCTTCTACCGCCTATAACGTAAACCACATGACTAGGGGAGAGGAGAGGGGCCCAAAGTAGGGTAGGTCAACTTTGGAAGTCCACATGGACCAAAAAAGTTTAAAAATTTGTCCATCATGTCACCCTGCCACTTGTACATTGGTCCATATTTAAAAAAAAAAAATCAATCACTCCTCCACCTGTCAAGCACCATTTACGCTGACATGTCCAAAATGGGTTAATTTTTCCCTCCACCCGAAAGTGGAGCCCAACTGGCTCCCTAATCGGCAAGCACATCTACGTACACTAGATCAGACGGCGGTGTGTCCATGATAGCCTCGCCACCCTGAACGAACAATTTAGAGCATTAAACGCTCGTCGCCTCCTTCATTTCCTCCACTGACCAACTTGCCTTACGTGTCACTTCACATTTACTCAGATTGTCAGGCACGTTAATTAGAGATCAAGGTTCATTCAATGCTTCACATTCTCACATATCCCGCTGACTCTCATTCCTTTTGTTTGCAAACATTCTCGACTGTTCATTTCGTTTCGCAGTGAAACTTGTTCGGCTCTCCACGCTTCATTGTTTGGCTCTTCGTGCTTCTTTGTTCGCCTCTGCACTCTCGACAACTCCCTTTCTCTTTTAGGTGAGGTTTAAAAAATCAAATATGAGGAGCTCTTAGAAGCAAAGAAAAACAATAGAATGAAAATGTATGATACATTTTTTTCATCAAATATACTTACTGCTATTTTAAAATCATTTAATTTTAATATATGGTTTGAGATCCGCCAGCGGGTACCTGATTAATCCGTGGAAATTAGACACAGCTCCTTCAAGTGGTCGCGAGTCTCTTCTATTTGAAACTCTGATATTTCTCCCGGACAAAATGGCGATAGCTGGTGTAAAACTGATTTTATCCTCTATCAAATGCATTGAAATTTGATTATCAGCGGGAAATTTAGGCGCCAATTTAAGCTGTTGGGCAAATTTATTGCACAGCGGCTGAAAAATTTACATATTTAATTGGATGGATCTGTCATTAAATTCAAAAAAATTTGCTGGAGGCGGCCGTGGTTGATTTGACAAATACAGCATTGGAAGGTTGGCAACGTCACTTAGATGCATGATGTATCCGTATCATGTGTTAGGCATCCATGCCGAGGTGCATTCTTGAGAACAACCAATGCGGTTTTGCTTCCTTTTAATGATTTTTGCTCAGAATCTTGTCGTTTGAGTCCACAAATTCCATTTTATTGCTGGGTTGCTTATTTATTTATTCCTATAATTCAAATGCTGTGCTATCTTTCGTACGATGTACGTTTAGTGTAGAGCTATAAGATCTCTCAATTTTAACAAGGTTTTCAGAAACATAAAACAAAATTACCTAGAATAAAACTCGTGGCAGGTGTTATTCCCCTTCTAAATATATTTTAGTCTATCTTAGGATGTAATTAAATAGATTATTAGTGAAACTAACTTTTATAAAGAGAACAATTATTTATTTTATTTTTTATTAATATTTTTATATATTTGCATAAAAGTCGGTTAATTTAATAATATGTTTATAAGTAAATATATTAATTCAAACTATTAAATGAATAAGTATTAGATAATGGAATAGTATTTGTCTTTGAAATATTATTGTAAATAAATTTATTTTGTTTTATAATGTTGTATTGTTAGAATGAGAATGATAACAATGTCATTCATTCCTCCCAATAAGTTTACATTTGCTACATGCAAAAATTTTCAGAATAGATTTCATTACAAGTATGTCAAGTGTGGAAGTTTGGTGGATGTTCATAAACATCTCCAACTTAATAACTTCACATTTGCTAGCTATAATCCTACACCAAAACATCACATTCGTCACTTTATTTGTTTTGATAATGTTATTTTGTTTACTACTCCTTTTATAATAATTTTTTTTTTGTCAATATAATGTATTATGTCAATTATATTATATTTCTATATTATTAAACTAATTCAATTTATTATAATATAACTATACTTATATTTATTATTACAATTAATAATATAATGTTGACATATTAATTATATTATTAATATTTGTTATAATACATTAATATGTTATACATAATTTGTGTTTTAATTCCCTTAAGAGAGGGCTAAAATAATCAGCCATTGCATTAAAATTTTATTTTGGTTGCATCTTTGGGATGCATAGTTAGTTTTCTCTACAAAGAGTAAAAGGTTGAGATAATTATTTTAAAATATCAAGGTTAATAGATATAGTAATCCAATCTTAAAATTTATTGCCTATTCTTAATGAAGCATTAAAACTTTTTTAAAGATTAGTCTAAGATTTGGTATCTACAATTGGTGATATTTGATAGTTAATTAACTGTGTAGCTTCTATCTAAAAAAATTGTGTTGTCATGAGTTGAATTCATGTAAGAATATGTCATTTGTAGATAGGAAACTCTAATAAAAGTGAGCCAAAAACATAAGGGAAAAGTGAACGTGTATGCAATTTTTACTATAATAATGATATTGTTTACTAATGATCTTAGTTGGTATAACGGGATTGAAGATCTATATGTATTTTAAAATATGAAAATAAATAAAAGAAATAAATTAAAAAAGTAAAAAATAATTAAATGTGGAAATATAAATTGAAATAATGTTAGTTTGAGTTGGGGCCTAGCTTGGTCACAAGTTCTAGTCTCCCCACAGCGTGTCTGGGAGGCATGTCGCACTAGTGCAGCCAGGTCCGCGTTAAAAAAAGTTTACAGTATGCTTTATGTAGTTTATAGAAATTACCGTGCTACCCAGTCTGCTGATCCTAAAAAAAAGAAATAATGTTAGTTTGAATATAGAAGTGATTCAAGTGAATGCTCTACAATCTAAATTTTCTTGAGATCTATAATAGATAATATAAAACTAATATTCAAATTAGGGTCAAAATAGTCCTCGTTCATTTTATAGGGTTGAGTCTATAGTCACAAACTTGTTCTTACTTTCTTTTTTTAAAATAGAGAAAAGTATGCAGAAGACCCGATAAAATTACGTTAGAGGTGCATAAAGTATGTGATGTCACTAAAACCTTGAGAAGTATATACTTTTTGCTATTGAATACAAGATCTTAGACTATATCATATTTTAAAATGATATTTATATAGACTTGGACATAATCAAAATTATACTAAGATTCATATTCTTAGAGGCAAGAAAGTGCAAGATCATTTTCTTGAAAGATAATTTAACTTTGTTTGAAGTTTTGTATTAGGATTCATAAACATTGTTCATTCTTTCAATAAGAAGTAAAAATTAGGGACAAATAAAAATTAGTAAAAAGAAAGGATAAATAGATAGACATGATAATAATGTTAACCCTATTCTATGAGAGAAACCAACATTGCAAATAGATAATGACAGTTATGAAATATTTATATTTCTACATGAAAGATCTTGTCTAAAAAGTTAAAAAGAATAATGTAAATAAATAACTAAATAAAAGAGTAATATTATCAACAATAGAAATATGTTCTAGTGAATTTGAAATATGTAACTATTTATGTGTTCCTCTTGTGAGCTCCAAGTTGTAGGGATAAGCAATAGAGCACCAAAGAGCATGCCAAGAGAGTGAGATAGCCACAATTTAAATTTTCATAGAGTTGCCCCAAGAAAGAGGAATGGAGTTTCTAGAGAGAAAAATTACAAGAGTCCATTGAAAATGAGAATACAACCACTTTTTTTTTTCTCGGATGAGCAAGAGAAAGGCATTATTTTCTTAACCAAGTGTTACCACATACATTATAGGTAAGCCACATGAAAATTACATTTTAAATTTTGAGAATATTTAGGATGCTAGTGGGTCACATGGATGTTTACACAACATGCTACTATCAAAAAGAATTCTAGAAAAATATTTAAGTTCATGTGTTCCTAGTAATAGATAAAAGAAATTATGCTATTAAATATAAGAAAAATCTTCGTTGTAGAAATATTAGAAATATTCTATGAAAAATAGATACTAAAGTGAATTGAAGATACTACATGAAATTGGGCAAGTTTTGACATTATATTTTCCCCCCAATTTAGTGACTTGATTATGCTAAGTGATAAGCTGTGCTAACATAAAAAATAAAGTGTGGAAATAATGTAAAAATATATTGTAGAGGACACAAAATATTAGGCTAGTATGTTGTGACCTCAATCTCAACTCCTATGAAATCACAATGTTAGGTTCTAAGGTCCTGGAAGATTAAATGTTTGCAAAATATATACATTTTACAAAAAAAAATGTGTCAATTCTAAATATTTAAAGAATGCAAAAATAGAGAGAACAATTTTTTGAATAGATAAATTAGAAGAATATTGAACAAGAAGGTTGAATGGCCCCTCATGTTTTTCTAACTTGTAGGAGGAAAAATGTGAAGGTTATGTCATTCTTGAGAAATTTTAGAAAAGTGACAAATTTCCATTTAATAGGCTATTAGGAAATAATAATTGTTATGAAAAGACATAGTACAGTGAATAGGGTAGACTCAAGATTTGTATAAAAGAAAAAAAACATAAATTGGATATCATGGAGAGAAGTTATGGATGTTATAGTGAAGAGTGGTATTTTGAGAGTTTTGGAGAGATGGGATTTTTGTTAGGTGCAATAGGGTGGAAATATGGAACTATATCTCAATTTTGGTAAGAGAAATTTTTTGGGTTTGAATTCAAGTTTTAAAAACACTGCTTTAATTGAAGGACCTTCATCGAAGGTATTTCATTTTGTACCTTCAATAGAAGGTCAACCTTCGATCAAAGTTCAACCTTTGATCAAATTTTAACCTTTGATTAACGGTCAAGGACTGAAGAAACAAGTATTTACTCAATGACCTTCGATTGAAGGTGTAAAAAATGAAAAAATTTGCATCTACATTAAAATCTTGTCAAAAATTTCAGTTTCAAACCTCATATTGGACCTTCAAATGAGATTAACTTGAAAAGATATTTTACAAGATTGTCCCTTGAAACGATCTTTCTAACAATATAATTTTGATATGTTTTCATTTTATCATGTATTTAATTTTCAATTTTTACTGAACATAGTTTTTTCTCTGAACACCAAGCTCTTCATTCTACAGAGGTTGAAAAATGGTAAAACATTGTAAAAAATAAATAAATATCTACCTTCCCTCCATATTGATGTTCTTGTTTCACCAAAAAAGGGAGGATTCCAATATATACACAACAAGTTATGTTGGACGACACACATGTATGTCCAAATTATAGTTACAATGACTTCCAAAATTAATTAAAAAATATATGTAACCAAAAATTATGAAGAAATATCCTTTCCCTTTGTATTGATATTGTGAATCTATTTCAAAAATTAGAATTTTACCCTTTATAAAAAAAAAAGTTATGGTGGATGACACAAATGTTACTTTCTAAAATTGTTTTTTTTTTTAATTTAAAACTAGTTATTAAAGGACATGTTGAAATTTTCATGATTTATTTCAAAAAAAATTAAAAACCATATATTTAGGATCTACACATAAATTGCCACAAATCACTAGTTCACGTTATCATCAAATTCTTAACAGTTTAGTTGCTATATAGGTCTTGGAAGATGAAGATTCAGTTAAAAAAATGATTTAAATGTCCATCTTGTTGGCCTATTACATTATAATTCTTGAATAATTGTTGGTATTTGGTTATGCAACTGCATCCGTGCAAGGTCACTTCCTTTGTACCACTCTATATATGTACATATAATCATCAAATAATACAATCAATGTTTATGCAATTAAGTACATTCGCCTTCATATGATACTAGAGCTCCTCTCAATCCTTTTGCTTGTGCATTGATGGCATTTGGATTTGGAATTTTTAGGAATGTTAATGCTCTAAGATCACCTGCAAGACAAAATAACTTCCACAAGAGAGAAATGGAAAAAACATCATGCTATCATTAAAGATGCGAGAATGCCAAACTGAATATGACAAAGTGTATATGAAGCCTTATTTATATAGGAAAGAAGTGAGATAAAATGAAACAGGATTGTGACATGTGTCTTAATCCTATAAAATGTGACAGCTAAATAACTAGCTAGGAAATTATGCATAAATAAGATAAGGCTTTTAGAAAAGCCAAATAAGACTTTTGTAAGGAATCTTATTACATAAGTCTTATATCCTAAGTAAAATTAACATATGAATATGTCCCCTTATTACCTAGTGAATGAATTAACTAGGTGCAAGACATTTATTCACTGCAACAGATATAGTGTAAGTTTAATAAGTGAATCTGTTAGGATAAAAATAAACCTATAATCTATAATACGTGCTAGAGTACCAACTAAGATTTAAAGTTTATATTAGCAATGGTCCCATGTGATGGCACAAAGTGGAAGTTAAAATATTTGAATTTGAAAAATCTAAAATGTTTCTTAACAATGTCTAGAATGGTGTTTGTAGTTAAATAAAACATGGTATCCCCAAGATAGGTGGACAATACTTTTGTATATGGAGTAGATACTGTTAAAGATAATTGATAGAAGATAACATACATTCAAGAAAGCAAGAGACTAGTCCTCTATGATGTCAAGCACTTCAAAGGTATAAATAAAAGTCTATGTACAACCATAACATGAATGCAATAACATATTCATCATGATAATTATAGTCAACATAGGACAAGGGTAGTAATAAAATCAATATCTCAAGATACATTCATGAGCACAACAGTGGCAGAGAGATGGTATGCTACAAGCTAGTGATGCCACTAGCCTATATTTTTGGAGGTCAACAACATGAATAAATGAAATTAATAGATTATGAAGTGCATAACAACCTAGAATAAAATTAATTAAAAATTACAAAGCATACTTACAAATTATCTAAAACCTTCAAGTTGTTAAACATTATTCAATTACCAAATACAATTTTTTTATTTTAAAATTATAAATAGTGTGCATTACCCAAGTGAAACTTCGATGACCACCTACACTAGCAAGTGTTATCATCAAACCTCCAATATTAACCTACTCAACATCTAAAATGAGATATAAGAATACCATTCATATAATGTAACTTGGCTATTCACATGTAATATTTAAAACTCTTTACTAGTTACAAACCTCTGTAGTACATGTGGTCATGTAATATGGAGTGGAGGACTGTTGAAAATAGAGTGAACACTATGACCTTGAAATTTTATTATAATCATTCAAATGATTTGGTAAATCTTTCATTTCAATAATGAAATTTAATAAATTAAATTATATGAAATTGCTAACTTTTACCTAGCTATTAAGGTCAAATGTCTCATTAAGGAGGGAATATGTCATCACCATCTAATCAATTGCAGATGTACCATAGGCACCTACATCTTGACTATCAACAAGATCATAAACACAGAGTGACCCACTAGCCTAACAATAATGAGGTGGAACTCTACTCCCCAAAGACTTACTTGGCTCACCTTGTGCTAGAGGATTGGTATGTTGTATGAGGCTTTGGGTGAGGGAACTAATTGACTGCAATATATACACCTCAACACTCTCCTTCACAATGAAAGGGATAGCCACATACTCATACGTTGGTCTAGTGAGTGATTGTCTCACTAGCCACTATGCATTGATATGTTCCCCCACTTTGTCCTATGTAGAGCCCCCACCTCTACCCTAGAAGTCCTGCATGTCAAAATAGTTTGAGATTTTATTGAGGACAAACTCATAGTAGAGTTTCCTCAAAAAATATTGTGGCACCTCGTTGTTGTTGCATGGAGGATAGTCAAAAACCATCCACCACCTTCTCAAAATATTGTTCTTTATCCCTTGGTGGTTGCACCAATGGATAGGGAACCTCTTGCTTGAAGGATGTAGAGGTCAATTTGTTCTAGGGTTCATGAATAGTGCACACAAGTCAAATATTGTATTTTTTTCATCTTTAACTTGTTTGTATCATAATTAATTTATCTACATAAAATTATCTAAACTCATGTCTCTTCTCCAACCAACTACTTATTTTCTTGCTAATTGAATCTACATGTGATATTGTCGATTCAATTGATTGAATGAATGTAGTTCTATTTGAGGTTGTGCCTACAACATCTCTTTCTTTTTTGTAATTTTCAATTTTCCCCATTAAATTTTCTTGAGTTCCTAAAGCATGTTGAGAATTTTTTGGAGGTGTTTGTTGGGTTTGTTCTTTAGGAGGGATTTCAACATGAGGTTAATTAGGATTTTGAGGAGGAGAAGGAGGTGCATAATCATTTCCTAAAAATTAAATAAATTCACATCAAAAAACATTAAATTTTCCTATTTAATACCAAATTCACACAAAAAATAGCAGCAAACTACTCATTTGACCTCTTCGATATCATGGTGGCATTTTGATGAAGATTTAGTGAAGAAACATATCAATTTTTTCCTTCTTGGAATGCGAGTGCATTTTTTAGGGTTTGTAGGCCACGAACCAAATTAGAAAGAACAAGAAATAAAATGAAATGAACTTTGTTTTTTCTGTTTAAATGAGGAAAAATTCTCTTGCATTATAATATGAGCACATTTTGTCCTTGTAGTGGTCGAGCTTGAGACTTGATCACTCCAAGCCATAACACAAGTGCATTATAACACACTTACTTTTTGGTTTTTTTTTATAAAAATGGTTGGCCACTTTTTGGCTCCCAATCTTTCTACACCCACCTATTGTGGGCAATAAATGATTGTTCAAATCCAAATTTACAAGTCTAATGGGAAGGTGACTAAACATTGGACTAAAGATATTTTGGTAAGAG
>VDFB02358993.1:0-11277 GCA_007258455.2 Sequoia sempervirens
TACAATCCAAGCCACAAACCAATTGTATTATTAAAAAAATATTGGTTATAATACAATAGGCAAGCACATACCCTTAAATGAGTATCTTCAACATGTAAAACTGGAATAATTTTAGCAGCATAACAATACTTGTAAAATACACTATGCATAGTACACTTCAAGCACCCAATAAATAGATGAATCATAAGTAGAAAAAATCTAATGGTTTTGGAAAACCATGTATCATCCTAAATTAAGTATTCCACCTAATCCTTGATAAAAAAAATTCCAATTCTTCCCTTAGTCTTGGTCTTCTAGTCTGGTTTTGGATTATTCCTTACACCCTATTATAGTTATCATAACTTGTCATATTTTATCACCCAAGTTAGGCACCCTAATTTGGCTCCATTATCTATTCAGATATACTCTGCTATTTGTAGTGAATTCAATTAATGTTAGTCAATATTCTAATGTAACTCCCCTATAATCATGCTCTTACATGTCATATAATCCATCATAAGTAAATCCCATCTTATAATAAAATTAATTCTCTTACAACTTCTTACACACTTCCCAAGATACCTAACACATGTCATAAAGTTCCAAATAAAAGTGGAA
The DNA here is from genome assembly GCA_007258455.2 of Sequoia sempervirens. Lineage (NCBI taxonomy): Eukaryota > Viridiplantae > Streptophyta > Pinopsida > Cupressales > Cupressaceae > Sequoia > Sequoia sempervirens. The sequence continues at coordinate 598 of VDFB02358993.1, forward strand.
TGCCTTATTTCCCATATAAGGACAAAATAATTAACAAATATGAATATTAAGATACAAGCTTGAGACTATTGAAAATGAGAATAAAATGAGTACAAGGCTCCAACATACAAATTAATCATTCATCTTCAACACTCAAATGATTATATTCTATGGATTTATAAATCTATCCAATTTATTAATTACCCAAACCACTAACTACCAACTAACTAGAAACTAATATCTACTAACTAAAGTGATTATTATATAATTATTTACATTATTAATTATTATTCAATAACATGTGTTAAACACTAATTTCTAATAGAGACACCTTTCCCAATATTCATTGCTCTTCACTCTTAACCTTGTAAGTTCTAGAAATCATACTCTTTCAAAGGATACTAATCTCAAGGACAAAAAGGATAGTGCACATTGTGTTTCTAATAATTCCAATGTACCTTATTTTAATTCTCCTACTTATAAAAATCTTATCAAATTACAAGAGCCCTTAAAACTAGGATTCAATTTTTTTTAGCTCTTAGTTGATTACTCATCCACCAATTTTTCAATTATAGAGCTAGCTAAAGGTATACCTAGGAACTATATAATAAAAATATATTTTATAATTTTCATAGAGTTAATGTTCACCATTCTCATAGTTCCATGGATTTAAAACATAAAGTGCAATATTTAATATAGAATATGATATGATTCATATAGAGGGTGTCAGTGAAAGGAACAATATTTTAGCTTCTCCCTCATGTTCCTATAGATGTCCCAATTTGGCTTAAAAAACATATACCCCTCCTCTTTTAGTTTTACTTGTGTGGTCTCCATGGCATGCTTATATTGTTATAATTGAGATTATCCCTTTAAGATTGGGGTTGTACAAGATCCCTTTAGATTTTTTTTTTTATATTATTAATAGTGTAACAACCAGATTACAGGAGCTGCCTTAGCAGAATGAGAGATTACAAACTCTTGAACATTGCATCAATAGCATCTATGTGTAGATTTTACAATATTGTCCAAAATAGAAATACAACAGCCTATACGAAATATATGATGGCTTAAGCCTTCAAAAACTGCACTTGCTGCATTCTGTCTTTATAGGTTTTGAATATGACAACAATAGCCTGAAACCTGTATCTTCTGCATACATTAAGAACAGCCTTGGTAACAGGAAATCTATAGAGTATCTGTGTAGCAGCACTGAGAGATTGAGGTGACTTCAGGTATCTTGCATGTATGACATCTCTTGGCCTTCCAGCAGCTCCGTTTGACATCTCATTGAAGACACTCTGAAATTCGTCCAAGGCCCTTGTGAATATTTGTGAATCATCTAGTCCATGATGCCAAGCTTGTCTAAAATTCACCTCAGACTTGTTGACCACGCCCTCACCAATCAACTTCATAAATTTTGTCATAGAGATCTCCATGGTTACGGACCTACGGTGACCTGCAAGGTAACATTAAGGTACGTGAGTCTTTTTGAATACTCAGTAAGTGCCCTCTTGCACCCTTTGAATTTATCACTATTCCTTGCTTTCCAAATATGCCACATGATTTCAGTTGAAAGATAATTCCAAAACAAATTATAATCACTGCTCATTTTAATATCATTGAACAAAACATTCTTCCAGATAATTTTGCCATTCATATCCCATATATTTAAGCTATCACAGAAAATTTTCCAAATTTCTCTTGCATAAAAATAGTTAAAGAAAATATGCATAACTGATTTTGGAGTCCTGTAGATGTTACAAATATCTACATTAGCATGGTTAGATCTAAAAGGAATTTTATTCAGCAGAATAAGCCATTTAAAACAGGCTTTTTTAGGCTCCATACCCTTAAACCAAATAGAGGAAAAAACTTTTTGGCACTCTTTGTCAGTCAATAACACACCCCTGCAACTATTTACATGCTCAATAATAGAGTTATTATAGATCAAATCCTTATAAATGGTTTTAGCTTTGATTACAGGTAAGGCGCTTCCATCCTTCCACACAAGATCATTGGATAAATCCAATTCTCTAACAACATTCTTAGGGAAGGTGGAATCTTTACACGCTTCTTGAAGAGTAGAGTATGTTCTTATGTTGAAAGGAGGAAGGCTGAACTCAGTGCTCAAAGTATTCCAACTTATTAGTTGCCCATTAGATAAGATATCCCCAAAAACCTTACTGCCAGCTTGATACCATTTCTTAGTAGAGCACCCCTGCAATAATGCAAGGGGTTTATTATTGTGTTCCAAGTTCCACCAGATGGAACTATAGGCTTGACAATTTTGGTTATTATTAATGATTATATTGTTAAGCTTAAACTGGACATTATGCTTCATAAGCTTCCAAGCCTTCCAAAGACTTTTAAATACTACGGAGCCAGCTGGGGTCATAGGGTGTTTGCTAATGAGGATATCACTCAATGGTAGCCCTTTCCATGCTTTGGCCTACTTGGGAACGACCAACTAAATGTTGTTTCTTACTAACACCTTCCATGGTTCATTTCCAATTAAGGCTTTGGCAATCCATTTAACTACCAAGGCAATGCCCTACATCCTTAGATCTTTCAGACCAATGCCCCCATGCAACCTGTCCAAACAACACCATTCCCATTTGACAGAGTGTCTCTTTCTTTTTCCTTTTCCATCCAACCATAAAAGTTCCTTATTCTCTTTTGAATATCATTTACTTGGTAGCTGCTAAAGAACCACGGATGCAAAGTAGATGCTATATGAGGATAGGATCTTTTGACATACTTGAATCCTTCCTGCTAGGGAAAATTATTGCTTTGAGTTTGAAAAGATGTGCAATGCAACAATCAATAATATGAATAAATTTTAATTATTAGTTATGTAATGTGAAGGCGCAATTGCATAACCGCTAGGTCACTGCAAAAACTATATTGTAATTGAATTTTTTCATCTATTAGCATCTAGCTGTTACTTATGTAATGTGAAGTAATGCTTTGAGTTTGAAAGATGTGCAATGGAATGTAATCAACAATATGAATATAAACTACATAATATTTAACCATTCTTTTTATGCTATTGTACATTGATATTTAACCATTGCTCACTTGATTAAATTTTCAAAGAGTTTAATCATGCACATGAGGAGGAAATTAAATTTTGATTGTCAACTTCTATATATATCAAATTATCCAATAATCAAGTGTATTTCCATATACAAAAATGGCATCAACGCCAACTCAAACAAAATTTTACAATATGTGGCATATGCCATCTCAGTATCTATTCAATATTTACATGCCAAAATGTCTATCTCATTCTAAACTACTGGTGGATCATCAAAATGGAGCCTCTTTGAAGCACTCATTGCCTTTGAAGGTAGCTGCACAAGAAAAAGTCAAACCACAATTGAGATTAGTTATACTATATAATTTAAAATTGAATAATTAAGATCAAAATCAATATACATTAAATTATAATTAAACTCTAAAATTTTAATCTTGATTACCTGAAATATCTGTCTCTTCAAACTAGTCGAGTCCTAGAATATGCCCCTCTCAAAGAACCCACTCAAAACCATCTTTGTAATTTCAATCTATATAGTGAACAAAACATGTGCGATCCAAGCTAGCATACAATTGTCAGTAATAGGAACATATAAATACCAAACACAAAATAAAATGAACACATACTTCTTTAGGTTGATCTTTTTCTTTATCTCCTTTAGGTGTTTCGACACCTCCTCCTTGAGGTGCTTCAACACCCACTCCTTCAAGTGTTCCAATATGTATTGCTTTGGGCGTTGTGTCACTTGTCAACAAGGACGTATAGCTCATAATTCCCTGCACATAAAAATGACAAGTACATATGAAACTACCAATCTATGTCGATATATGTATAATCAATATAAGATCTTAAAATTCTAAATTTGAGTTCACTTCCCTTATCCAACATTGCACTTCCATAATCCGACAAGGCTGCACTCACATCTAGGTATTTCCTACAAGAGGAAAATAAGATAAACATATAAGTTATTATATAATTTCATTAATGAAAATTCAAACGACAAGAAGGTATATAATAAATAAATGTAAATGAGTGAGTGCAAAATAATATATCAGGTGTTGAGGCCAAATGAAATGACCCTCAGGGTGCTATCCATCACTTGTGTCAGCTCCTCCTAAGACATCAACTGTTAAATAGACCATGTAAATAAATATTAGTACATTATACTATCTCTTATTAATATTCATTTAAAAACAAATGCAAGTTATAAATTCACAACTTAAATTTTACCCGTGTCACTATTCCAATGTCCCCCTCTTCTCTAGGTAAGTGAGGACTCTGTATGGTGTGCTCCACTCCCCTGCGTCTGATCTATAATGTCCACATCATGGAAGTCATAATCGAAAGTGTCCAAGGGATGCTCGACAAGTTGTACAAGAGGACCCAAGCATATTTGGTGGCACATGGAGCAAGTATGTGGTACACAAATATGTGGACCTAATGAGGATGATGCAGCAGCACTCGAGCCATCACCAACATCACCAGAATGTGGCTGAGCTACTATAGAAGCATGTGAAACCAAAAGACCACTCAAAGAGTGAATAGCATGGATAGCTCCATGGTTGCATCTTTACATAACTATCTCGATGGTATAATCAAGGTGGCAGAGGGAGGAGGGGGGAACATGGGTAGGGTATTACTCTAACTACCCCTAGTCTATCTTGGGGCATACCTCCACCAACGCCCTGGAAGGATTTAATGTCAAAGTAATTGACATGATGCCCTAACACAAACTTAGCATATAATTTTTTTATAAAGTAAAATGGTATATCACAATTGTTGTTCGGTGGTTTCAAAAAAACCATACACCAATGATCCCAAAAGTTTTCTACAATGTCTCTATGAGTGCACCATTTTATAGAAAGTTTTGGTTTATTAACATTAACCGGCAAACCAGTGTGAGGGTTAACAAATAAAGAGGCTATTTGGGTTTTGGTTATTCTGAGATCTTTCACATCATCATAGGGACATTCCACACATAATATTCTTCTCATGCCTCACACAAATGAAAGGCATGGTGTCAGGAGGAGAGGGTTTCTATATTTTAATTATTTCTTTCATTGTGTTTGACATCTTAGATAATTGAGGGACTCTCGTATAAACTTCAGAAATGCCCCTTAATTGTTACAATTTTTCACTAATTAATTCTTCAATTGATGGCTGTGGAGGTGGTGGAGTGTTTGGCATTTGTGCATTTTCATTGTCGTAAGAGCTATAATGCCTGATTAAAGTTAAAAATAAATTAATCTAATTAAAAATAGACAAGTAAATGAAAATATTATAAAAATAATTCTAATTTTTAAAAATCAACCAAAAACCCTAGTTTTAACAAAAATCTATAAAATTCTCTAATTTTAATCCAAATACATAAAACACTATTTTAAATCAAAATCCATTACAAACATTCAATTTTCATCAAAATCCATACTAAACTCAAATTTTTCATAAAAAATCTATCAAAAACCCTATTTTGAAAAAAAATCTATAAAAAATTAACTAAAATTACACAAATCTAATTGAAAATTTGATTAGAGCAAAGAAAAACCAAGAATATAACCTTTTGAAGATGGATTTGGGCGAAATCGGATATCTGATTTGCGGAATGAAGTTTTCACTATGTGCCCGTGGTTAAACAAATGTGAAATGAGTTTTAATCAGGCTGAAATGAAATATATATGTGTGTCACAAATCGGATATCTGATTTGGATTGGATATCCGATCCAAATCAGATATCCGATATGGAAATCTAGGTTTGGGCTTTGCTTTGGTAGTGTGTACTGACACCCAAGCCACATAAAGTCAACTCGACATTTTTTGCATTTTTGAGTCGATGAAACACGTAATTTTTTCTCCATTGCCACTTTTTGGCATACCATGATCTGGGTATTTCATACCCTTTCACTTCTTCTTCAATTTTCATTCAGGGGTTGTTCAATTAATATTTACTCCAATACTTAATGCAAACTTAGGAAAGGTCATCTAGTTCTGATTGTGAGTGTTATTGCATTAATTATGTATTTCAATCAGTTAAGTGACTTAACTGATTCATGCATTCTATTAGCTCACTCCTCTCTCAGTTAGAACTCCATCATTCAGGGTCTCATGTTGAGTTCGCCTGAGTCTACATAAGGATATTCAATCCTTCATTGTAATAATTCAATAATCAATAATAATTATTGTTTCACATATTTTGTTGTGTAATTTCTCATTTGTGTGTGACAGGTTTCTATTCAGAATATCATCCAAGGCTTGTGGGATCTCAACCATGGATTCTTTCATGTAACCTTCACCTGCAAGCAATAAATAATTTTTTTTGAACATTATAGATTTTAGAAATGGTTTCCATTCCATTACTAACTAGCTTATCTATCTTATTACATAATCTATATAAGAAACATTGAGATATATCAACTTTTTTTAATCCATTTTAAAAATTTGATTGTTGTGTGTTTATAGTAATGGATTCTTTAGTTGCACAACAATATAATATTATTGGCTTATCTTCCAAGAATGTACAACACCGCGACATGTGTATGATATTGAATATTTTTGAGGAAAATGAATATTGTCTAAATATGAGGACATCATATTGAATGGATAAGTATATAATTTACATTAGTTGTATTATAAGGCTTGTAGCGTATTATTTATCTTAGAACCCTAACCCTAACCCTACCCCTATTGAAATTCAATCCTAATTGAAGTATATCTCTAATGATAACCCTAACTTATTGAAGTTCAACCCTAATTGAACCTAGAAACACTAACCCTAACATTAATTCTAACTATAACCCTAATTAAACCCTAACCTTAACCCTAATTGAACCCTAACCCTAAACTAACTTTAACCCTAGGTAACTATTTAGTTGAATCCTAGTCCTAACCTTAGTTGAACCCTGACCCTAATTGAATATGAACCCTAACCCTAACTCTAATTATATATCTTATCCCTAATTGAATGTGAACCCTAACCATAACCCCAATTAAGTCCTAATTGAATCTTAACTCTTATAGTAATTGTAAGCCTAACCCTAATCCTAGTTGAATTCTAAGCTCAACCCCAACCCCAACCCCAACCCTAACCCCAAATTTTATCCTAGAACCCTTGGGTATGTGCAGGATCATCATGGAAAAAAATGTGCCCTTAAGAGTGGCAAAAATTGAGAGAAAAAATCATAGTTAGGCAACTTGGCGTATTAAAGAAATTTGAATAAGTTATCTATATTATTTCAATATGTAGAATAGAATCTGTAGTAAATTGAATGTAGTTTCTAAACTACTGGTTTATTTATAAAGAAAATCTATTTGGTGAAACTTTTAGAATTTCAAATCACTTGAGTAGTACTTAAATTTTAGGCAAAAAATAAGAAGTAGGTGTCTGTGTGACCACCTAACCACAATAAAATGATAATATTTTTTTATAAGATTTTAGATATAAGTAGAGGACTCGTGTCCCGATGTGATGCATATTTTTTTTGTAATTTTTTTCTAACTAAATAATTAATTTTTTATTTTTTATTACAATTTTTTAAAAATATAAAAACTTCGTATGTCTAATACCTTAACTTGGTCAAAAGCTTCATGATTTTTTTTTATTTTATTTTTTAATCCTCTAGTATGTGAAGCATAGAATGTGATGCATGTTTTGGATTCAAAATGTGATACCATTTGAAAGCTATAGACATTTTTCAATCAGCCTATCAATTAGGACTTTAGTTGTAATTCAAATAGAAAATGAATAATAATTATTTATTAAATTCAAAGTAAAGCATAATTTATATTGGTGGAAAGCTAAGAATCTCCTTAAAAACCCTTTTCATTTCATCAATTTTGGGTAAAAAAGTCATCAACCACATACCTACACCTACCCATCATATTGCCACTTTTTGGCCCATCAGTCCCTACACATACCCCCTTACCCCTAATTGAACATCAATTGAACCCTAACCCTAACTCTAATTGAATCTTAACCGAAACTAGACCCTAGCCCTAACACTAATTAATCCCCAACCCTAATCTTGACCCTTACTCTAGTCCTAACCCTAATATTATCTTGAAAATATTAACCGTAACCCTAATAGATACATAACCTTAATTAAACACAAACCCTAACCTTATGATCTATCTTAGAATCCTAAGTTCCCTAACCATAACCCTAATCTTATTGAAATTCAACCTTAATTGAACCAGATCCCTAATCCTAACCCATTGAAGTTCAACTCTAATTGAACCTAAATACTAACCCTAACCTTAATCCTAATTGTAACCCTAATTAAACCCTAAAATTAATCCTAAATGAACCCTAAACCTAACATTACGTTAGTCCTAACTATAATTGAATATAATCCTAGCCTTAGTTGAACCCTAAACCTAATTGAATATAAAGCATAACCATAACCCTGATTAATTCCTAATTGAATCTTAATTGTTACCATAATTGTAACCATAACTCTAATCCTAATTGAATTCTAACCCCAACCCTAAGCCTAACCCCAAACTTTATCTTAGAACCCTTACCCTAACTAAACATCAATTGAACCCTAACCCACCCTAATTGAATCTTAGCTTAATTAAATCCTAACCCTAACACTATAATTAATCATCTTAATTATAGTTGAATCTTAATACTAACCCTGGTTGAACCCTAATCCTAATTGAATCCTAACCCTAATTGAATTCTAATCCTAACTTAAACCTAACCCTAACTATAATTAAAGTCTAACTTTAACTCTAATTCTAACTCTAATACTAACCCTGATTCTAATATCAAGATTTATTATAACTATACTACCAATTGAAACCTAACCCTAACCATAATTAAAACCTAACCCTAGGTGAACCCTTACCCTAACCTAGCATTAACCCTAACACAAACCCTAATTGTGCCTAACTCTAACTCTAATTGGGTCATAACTCTAATTCCAACCCCAATCGTAACCCTAACATTTACCCCAAACTTTATCCTATAACCCTAACCGTAATTGAACCCTACCGTAACCCTAACCCTAATTAAACACCACCCTAATGCTAACCATAACCCTAGCCAAACCTCAACCCTAATTGATCTCTAATTGAATCCTAATTGAAGCTTAATCCTAATTAATCATTAATCCTAACCCTAATTGTCACCCTAATCTAGCCTCAATCACCAAAACCCTAACTTTAAGCTTTATATTAGATTTCTTATTGAACCCTAACCCTAATTTGATCCTAATCATAATCATAGCCAAATTCTAAATAATAAAAAATAAATAATGTTATGTGTAGTATTTTTAAATTATATGAAAAAATTAAGTGAAAGTGTAATTCTTAATTACATTAATTTTTTAAAGATAGATAAGCTTGTTTTAAATATATTATTTCAAAAAAATATTTTTATATGTAATAATAAATTTATTATATTTTCTTTGTATTTAATTTTATAATTTTAAATTGATTTTAGATGGGCACTTATTATGAAAAACTTTTATATTAGATGTATATTTAAGTTGTTATATTTTTGTAATATTAAATCTTTAGCAAAACCTTAAATTTATATTTCTATACGTATATATATTAATTTTGAATAAAATAGAATATTAATGATTTTTTGTTTGAAACATTTTCAATTTTTTTTAAATTATATATATTTTTTCATGTTTTAAATATATTAATTTAGAAACATATTTTTATGTGTAATAATAAATTTAGAATATTTCTTTTTACTTAATTTTCATTTTTGTTTTCCTTTTAAAAAGAACAATTGTACTTTTCATTGTTTATAATTTTATTATTGATGTTCTAATGTTAAATAGCATTTTACTGTGAATCAAAGGAATATTTTTTCCTTTTAAAAAGACTTTTTTTAATATTTTTTTAATTTGGAGTATATTAATATAGAAACTTAGTTATATATGCAATAGTAAATTTAAGAAAGTTCTTTCATACTTTATCTTATAAATTTTAGAAACTTTTTTTTTATAGTTATTTATAAATAATAATTATTTTTATTAGAAAAGATTACTTAAATAAATCTTAAGAGATATATTTTCTAAAAAAGATGTTGAATATTTTTTAATTTTAAGTATATTAATTTAGAAACTTACTTAAATAAATAATAAATTTAAAATATTTGTTTTATAATTAAGTTTTTAAATTTTGGAAACTTATTTTTTATGTTTAATAATTTAACATATATATTTTGTATACTTTATCTTTTTGAACATATTTGTTTCATACTTTATATTGATAAATAATAATTATTTTTTATTGGAAAATATTACTTAAATAAATATACTTAAAAAATATCAATCCATATCTTGTGTGATGTCTATTATAATTTTACGTAGAAATTTTTCTTATAAATTTATTTTACTTTAATTTTATCAAATGTCACCCAAGTACTTCAATTTATTTTAGAAATCACTAGTTTGTACATTGCATAAGATTTCAATCTTAAGAATATCAAACAAGGTTGTGATATGAGTTCAAGTTAGTTATCAAAATTAGAATGATACATTTTATCTATTCCTACTTGAAAAGCAGTAGACAAACTCAAATAAGAAATTCCTTTGATAGTACATATCTTTTGTTTAGTTCAAATTCAAAGACAAAAAATGTCTTAGAATGGAAATTAAAAGTGTTTAGTTGTGATTAGAGCTCCAACACTATTGAGAACAAAA
>VDFB02358994.1:0-74868 GCA_007258455.2 Sequoia sempervirens
GAAACGATCAATAGAGTTTTCAGAGTACCTGATGCAACTACTTATTCAGAGATTTCATTGAAGAGTGCTCACAGACATTTTGAGCAGAAAAAGAGTGATTGTATTAAACACATCAACTCTAAATGGCTTCTTAAATCACGACCTTGTGTGACCCGTATGCCCAAGTTGTACCGGTCTGATTTTATAGAAGAAATTAATGATATGATCACTCTTCTGAGCAGAATTGCAGGGTTGAAAATTTCTAGTGTGTTTGAAAGCTGGATGTATAAGTTCATGGTTGTCATTAGAAAAGCACATCATCCAATTTTCTGGGGAGAAATAATCAGTGATTGTTTGTGTGAACAGCTTGCACAAGTTCCTACCACTCTAACCTTCTATATGAATTCATATTTGGTTTACATAGCAGCTTCCTTGAGGCATTTTCCAGGCCTATCTCCTGAAGGTGACAGATCATTGGTGCCTGTATGAAAATATTATGATCAGCTGACTTTCATTCCAAGTCGAGCACATTATAGAAGGGTTCAAGATGCCTTCTTTGGCTATTTTATGTGTTTGTTTGATAAAGAGTTGGTAAATAACAGGGTCATCAGAGGCAGTTGATTCTCTATCTACAGCTCCTCCAAATGAATCAGTTAGACAATTAGAAAGAATTGCGCAGAAAGCTAAAGCAATTGATTCATGGATAACTCAGCTGATTGAGAAGAGTATTCCAATGATTGAGAAGACGTTGCAAGTTCTGAAGAATGTCAGAATAGCAAAGATAAAGCTGAATCAAACTTTGGAAGTCTTCAAGCAGAGTTTGGAATCACTTGAGAAGGATTTAAAAATCTGGCATGAGATAGATCAAGTTAAGTTACAAATTCTATGCAGCAATTCAATCTTGCCAAACAGAGAGAAGTACATAGAATTTGAAGAACTTATGACAAATAGATCATTGGTCATTCAAGATCTTATCAAAGATATCCAGGCCACTTTAGAAATGAATGATGAAGTTCAGCAGGATATTCTTTCAAGTTTTGAGAAGATCTCATGTACGGTTTTAAATCAAGAAGATGAATTACTTGAAGCTGATTCAGTTACTTCAGAAATGGCAGCCAGTCTTCGTCAACAAATGGAATCAGAGCAATTTTCTATGGATTTGATTCAAAATCTTGTCAATCACCAAACAATCCTTAAGAAAATGCAAACTAATTATGAAGAGCATAGATTGGCAACTATCAGATACTTTGATGTAATTTTGAAGACAGTTGCAGTGGCCAAGAACACATTGGGTCCAGATCTGAATGAGTTAAAGACCATCATCAGCAAATTCTTATCTTTCAAAGATAGGAATGAAACAGATTAAAAGTTTTAGATTGTTTTATGTAATTTTACTTTCAACAATATATATGTAAAAACAAATTTTGCAATTGCAAGTGTTCTTTCCTTGCAATTTTCGAAAATGTAATTACATGTAAAATCTTACAAAACAAATCACAATTTGGATTGTAATTTTGAATAAGTCAATCGCAATTAGTTATCGGTTGAGAGATTTTGTCAAGTTTGTTGAGATCCTCCCACCTTTTTCTCCAGACCCTCCTCCTATAAATACTTGAGGGGTCTATTGTATTTTTTGATCTTTTTAGCAAGTAAGAAAACTCTGCAGAATTTTGTACTCATAAAATCTTTGAGCTTTATAGTGAAATATTGTGAATTTTCAAGTAATATCAAGAAGCTGGAATTTCAGACTTTGAGCTGAATCCTTGTTTTATTATATTGTGATTACTTGAGAATTGTTGAAGATTGCTGAAAAGAGATTTGATTTAAATATTTGCAGACTTTGCTCTGTAAATGTGAGAATTGAATTCATAGTTAGTGTTAGAAATAGAGAAGAATTATAAGTCTTTGTGCTCATAAGTATTTCTCATTTAGAGTAGTTTAAAGATACATTGTAATTACAGTCTTTGAGCTGTTTTATCTTGTCTATTTCCATAAAGTAATCGTTCTAAAAAAGGTTGATAGGATTTCATTCTTCAAGACTTTGTTCTTATCGAATTGTTTTCCCGTCCCGGAGGAAATAACGGAAGTCTTTGCACTTTCAGGAAACTTTATTTCCTTTCTCTTTATTTCTTTGCACAACTGTTGTAATAAGTTTTAGTAACATTTACTGTGTCTTTTCTGTGAAGAGAGAAGAACGTAATCTTTCCTGAACTAAGAGGAACGATTGCTGTCCCATCCATTTAATTTTATTTAGTTAAAGGGGGAGCATTCCCTTAATTAGGAGAGTTCAAACTCACGTGCTGTGGTTGAAAGCTCAATTTTGTACGCTTTCACGAGAATACAAAATTTCCAACCAACATTGTCTATGAAGCGCGAGTTACCTATTCTAACCAGAAAGTACTGAATTTAAAGTGGCTACAGGGTTTAGAGAGTCTAATTCTATTTTAAGGCGTGGGACATGGAGATCAATTATCACAAGCTTCAACCAAGCTCTGTTTTGCCTCGCTTCAGACAGCCTCCACAGAACCGGTGCAATCTTCAGAGGAGTAGCTCAAGGTGTTCAGATCACAACTTAGCATGAAAATACCATCACAACGACGCATATAAACACACAAATCATGATCGAAGTTAAGTACATGATATTCCAGTTGACCACACAAGGCGCATTCACCATCAGCGAACATACTAGTGGTATGGATAGACGAAGTTTGCTCAAATTGAAGAAGGGACCTCCATATGCGCCCACCTATGGAGAAGGCATGATGAAAATATCCAAAGTATTTCAAATTTGAAGTAAAGGCCTTCAAATGCGCCCTTGAAGGAAGAGTTGAGAAGAGTGGCTAGAAATTTGTCTAAGTCCGGAAAATTGAAAGCTCCATAGTGAAATGAGCCCTTGAACTTGAAGTTAGCTGAAAATCTTCTAAGTGTTGCAAAGTTGGATGAGGACCCCTCTAAATGCGCCTTGAGAGGGAGGAAGAGTTGGGAAGGCAAGAATTTTGACTAGGGCGAATTAAATGAAAGTAGAGGGCCTTATGTGCGCCCAAGTTGAAGAGAGGGCCTTGAAAGTTTCTAAGTGTTCAAATTTAAAACAACCCCTCCTATTTGCGCCCCACTTGAAGAATGAAAATAGCAAAAGTCTTCTAAGGAGTAAAAGTTGAAGCTCAACCTATTAAATGTGCCCAAGTTTGTGAACAAGCATGGAAAAGTTCCTAAGGTAATTAAAATGGAAGCTCTACCCATGAATTGCGCCCAAGATGAGAAAGAAGTCAAGAAATATTTTCTAAGTGTTTGCAAGTGGCAGGACAAAAGCTTAAATGCGCCCAAGCTAGTGATGAAATGATGGAATATTTTTCTAAGTATAAATATTTAAATTCCACCTCTAGAAGAAAATATGCCTAAGTCTGATGGAGGAGATGAAATTTTCAGAGGCATGGATAAAATTGGTAGGAATGAGTCAGGATACTCCAGCTTCACAGAGTCAATGAGAAATTTCAAGTCAGAGCAAGGAAATGCACTCAAGGGTGAAGAATTGAAATAAATTTGATGAGAAATTATTTTTCTAAAGTTCAAAATTCAAAAAATTAAATGACCCTGTTCGTTGTACACCCATGAATTCTACACGTTCTAAAGAGAATTTTCTTCTGGGTATTGAAGATCTTCAATGAGAAGTTGATTTTAAAGTCTTATACATTTTGCCAAGGCCTTTAGGATGAAGAATTTAACCAGCACTTGAATTGTGAATTTTCCTAAGGGAAAATTTAAAAGTTTTCTAAGGCAAGGGATTAAATGTGTTAAAAATGCCTTGGCGGATGAATTTGAAAATGATTACCTAGATGATTTTTGACCAAGTTCCTGATGAAAACATTTTGCTCAAGCCAGAGTTGGATGAAATGTCAGCCAGAAAAGTGAAGAAGATGCAGTTGAAGCTAACACTTTTAAAAGATGATACGCCCTTGAGGAAGATGAAATTTGGCTAAGGCATGAAGAATTTGAACGCAAGTTGGCTAGTGAAGATGATGAACCCTTGGAAGTTAAAGCGTGAAAATCAGGCGAGTAAGTTAAGTTTATATTATGAAGTGTTCTAATACCCTTCTCCTTGCTTATTTTGCAGGAGGAACATCGAGACCAAGCGATGATGACTTAAAGTGATGAAGAATTAATCCAAGATGACATTTCAACCTCAAAGGGAGAAAAGTTGCAAGAGAATGGCTAAGTGTTGAGACTTAGTGATAGAGAAGAAATGTTTTCAAAACTCAAGATGGAGAAAGGATGAAGACCCAAGTGTTGAAAATCATCATCAAGCAAAAGAATGAAGTTGTCGCCTTGAAGTTAGATCGAGAACGTCCCTGTAGTTGAATCTATTTGATCAAGTTTGCAGTTAAGAAGGAGAACAGTGTGAACGCGTTTCAAGGCTGGAATCTTCTAGAAGGATGATGGCCATTAATGGCTCATTTATTACCCCACTCCTCTTGGTGGCGGTTTTTAGGGTGAATCTTGTTTAGGGCTGAGGTGGCACGATCTGGGCCATCCAGTCAATTGTAATCTGAGTCGTCCATTGGACTTGGCCATCTATAAAAGGGGGAGTCCCCCTCATTTGTACCCTATTAGAAATTAGAAGTAGAAGTTAGACAGTAGAGATTAGAATAGAGAGATAGCTAGGTGATAGCTTAGAAGTAGCTTAGTATAGATTGATAGTGTAGTTGAAGAAGGAAAATTTTCCCTTGAAAACTTTTGCAAGAGATTGTTGTGTAAACTTTCATAATAAAATATATTTTCATTGATGGTGAAATTCGTTTTTGTTATGGATAGCTAGCGAGGTTTCTTCATCCCTTCTACTTCAAGTAGCGTAGAGTAGTGTAATTTCATTTTCATGCAAATAGATGTTAGCTATGGAATGTGGTGTTTAATCTAAGCAAACTTCGTCTATCCATACCACTAGTGTATTTGCTGATGGTGAATGCGCCTTGTGTGGTCAACTGGAATATCATGTACTTAACTTCGATCATGATTTGTATGTCAATATGCGTCGTTGTGATGGTATTTTCATGCTAAGTTGTGATATGAACACCTTGAACTACTTTGAAGATTGCACCGACTCCGTGGAAGCTGTCTGATGCGAGGCAAAGCGAAGTTTGGTTGAAGTTTGCTGAAGTTAAGCTCCATATCCCACACTTAGAATAGAATTAGACTCTCTAAACCCTGCAGCCACTTTAAATTCAGTACTTTCTGGTTAGAATAGGTAACTCGCGCTTCATAGACAAATATTTCGAGCATTTGAATTCCTTTCTCCGCTGCCGAACAATTCCGTAAGTCCCCTTGAAATACCAGCAAAATCACATCGAGCCAACTGAGACTATTCGCACTGAAGGAATCTTGGAGTTGAACGCATGAACTTTCTTGCAATCTTAGCATGTGAAATACTTTGATCAAGAGAGGATAGGGTAGTCGTTGGCGACTTTATTCTGCGTTGGTGCGGTCACGAAAAACACATCAACAGGATTGAGCATATATGCCTCTCAAAAAGCAAGAAAAGGATCATTTGCACAAAATGTCAGTTGGAAATTACTGAATATTTCATTGAAATTAACATAGCACTCATTATTCAGTGTAAGATAGTTTATCATTGTGCTCTAATAGATTCTACTTTAACCATTTAAACAAGAGAACTTGCTTCAAAAAAGACTCACTAAAGCCTATCAATCTACTTCAAATTTATTTTAACAAAAACATCATTTATTTTAACAAAAACCTACATTTATGCATTACTATCAAAGTATGCTTAAACAAAAAACTCATTTCATAAAAGACTCACTATAACTTAATTAATAAACCTACTTGAAATTCTTAAGATTAAAAAACACATTTATACATTAGTATCCATGTGCCCATTACAAATTGGGATGTGGTCACCAATTTATGTTTGTATATGTGTGATTTATCATTCCCTTACAACATTGTAATAACTTGGCCAAGATGAATAAATAGAATAAGATGATGAATGAATTGTATGTGTTGTGTCGTGAACAAAGAAAAATTAGTTTTATATTTGATTAGTTGAGATTAGTACATGGATTGTTGACCTTCACATCATGCAATCATGCAATCATCACCTATTTATTGGAATTTGTAGTCTCCAAATTGATTTGTCTAAGAGACATTTGTAAGTTATAATAGTGTTCCTCCCAATGATTATACATGGGTATCTAAATGTATAAGAAGAATCCAAGTTTCTAGTCTAATTTCTGTGTATTCTTCCGTTTGGCCATGTTTTCTAGCCTGTGTACAGCCTCTGCAATTGGAAACGCAACTGATATGTTCCTTTTCATATCAACTGATCACTCCAAACAACAGAGCCAACTGTCAATAATTTCAATACCACCTTCCCTATCAGTATCACCACACCCAAAAAGATTGGATGAATCTTACTTGTCACCATTTTAGATGATTCAAAAAACTGACATGTCATACCGACATCTGATACAAACTCAATCAGTTTCATTTAATAATCAAGATTTAGTTTTTCCTGTGATGGATTAACTTTGACTTCTGGCCAATAGTTCCATGTCCTATATGGTTGCAATAAAAGTCAAACAACTACAAATTGAAAAATAGAAACAGGAAATGTTGTATAAATCATTATAAAAATATTTACAATATCATATTTTCACTTCCTCTCAAAAATTCAATCCAAAAACGGAAGGAACAATGAACACATATAATACCTCCCCACAAGGATAGGATAAGATCTATTACAATTTCTCAGTTCACAAATTATTGCTATTCAACAATTGTGTACCAAATAACACAAGCAGAAACCAATTTCAGTTTACAACATATGATGATACAACTAAAACATATACCTTAGTAAGATAGTGAAATATATATAAATCCAGTCATTTGCCATAGTGGCCTATTCACAAGTGTTGTTAGGAGATGCTTTATCCAGCACAAGCTTTGTAGTTTGCGGTCATAGTGATTCCCTAACCATGTAACAGTAAAGAAATTTGAACTAAGAACCAAATACTGCTGAATTTGCAACAATATGAATGGGATCTTTCTCCCATTGAATTGAGCTGTAAACTGCCAAATCCAACCAATAGCATGCATCACCTTTCACCTCACTGATAAAAACAAAACCTCTGTTGAAGCTGCATTTGGTTTGTCTGTAAACACGTGACAACATAACAATCTCTCTGGTAGATTACCTTCAATAAGATCTTGTTGGAGGTTTGTCCACACCTTGAACAAGCATTTAATTTATCTTTTAAAAAAAGGTCAAACAGCAGTACATGCTGTATTGTTCAAAAATGTAGACCCCGTGACACTTTTCAATGGGAGAAGTTTGTTACAGATCTCTTCACAAATTACATTGGTCGACAAATATATATAACTAGGAATTTGATGGAAAAGTCCATTACAAAAAAATACTAAATGTAATCATAATCTGAACCTTTGTACCTAATAAAATGTCACTTACGTTTCTTTTGCAACAGCCTGCTTTGCAGAAGCTTCTAACTCTGAGGATGGTAGCTTTAGAAGGACCTTTTCCTCATCATTGGGAACAGGATCAGATGGGATACATCGAGGCTTTGTAGTTGACTGCTGGTAAAATATGCCTCCAAGCATACAGATTAACATTCCCACTGTCCCCACAATAGTTGCATGCTTATCCCAAATTACCAAATTGATGGCTACTGTAAGCAGCTTGTTCACAACCCCTAGAACAGTGAAACCTGTTGCAGATATACTCTTGCGACAGGAAAATCCAAAAAATGATATGGATAGTCCAAACAAACAGGATAGCCCAACGGGCAATAAAACTTCAAGAGAATAGAAACTTGACCTCTGTGAGTTAACATGTTTCAATTGCTGAAACTCACCCATAATTATTAGTTCAAATGGGAAGAGAAGCAATGCCTCCAAATTATTGTACAATACCAGACCCCAAGTATTCAGCCCAATTGTCATGACCACATGCTTGATATAAACAAAATCTATGGACATGCTTATCAAGTAGGCCAATGCCCAGCTATAGGCAGTTATAGTGAGATGATAATCAGTTAGCACATAAAGTAAGCCACCCACAAAGATAATAGCTAGGGCACACCATGTTTTGATGCGAGGCCAAGGCTGCTTCAAGTAGAGAGTTTCACCAATGGCTACAAAGATAGGGACTACAGATCTAAACACAATAAAAGTATCAACATTTGCATGGAGCAATAATTCACTATTTGTGAACAGTGACAAGTAGAAGACCATTGCAGAAGGTAAAAACCTCCACATGATTTGAAGATCAAGTTTATCATGCTCCAAAACTTTAAACCAACCAAGGAGAACTACTGCTGCTACACTTGAAAAATACTGCAGAGCTGTCAAAGAACCAGGAAAAGGAAACTTCATAATTGCCCACTTGTTGATAATAGATAATAAGGATGCCGACATGCAATACCCAACTACAATTCCATAAACATACACCTCCTGCATAAATGTTCTAAATGAAGCCCACCATGTTTGCTGTACTTCTTTAAGAGCTGTGGAATTTCTCTCTGCATTTTCACCTTGTTCAGATCCATGCAATTGTGAAGACATCTGAAATCAACATTTACATATAGCAGATAAGTGAAAATTTGCATCACTGACAATCAAGAAATGTCTTGTGTATTGTCACAAAATACTCAGACATGAAAAGAGGAATTCCCTCAAGTAAAATTCTCAAAGAAAATTCTACTTATGTATCCTCTACAAGCACTCCAAACTGTAACCAACTTTTTTCCAGCAACTGTTAAGTTTGGTTTGATGATTGAGATGTAACACTAGATGCAAAAAATGTCGATAATCAAAGAGGCCATGAAAGCATACTAAACATAATAATTCAAATTACCATGAAACGTAAATCAACAATGATGCTGCTGAAAAATGCATCAAAAATATGGAGTAAACTCTGAAACGAAACTTAACGAGCTAGGTATTTTGTGGTGTAAATATAGACGCTCATGCATGATGCAACAATGGGATGTAACTGTCCATTCCATGTAGACATTAGTATGTTGTTAACTTGATAAAGTCTTCGTATAAAAAAATATTGCTTTTTAGGATTACAACTTCTGTGTGTTCCCTGTTATTTGTAGAAATATTAGTTATCAGTAAAATGTGCGCCATGAACAGCCAATTTAAACATCTTAGATAAAAATGTGGTTGTGTAGTAGGGGCACACAGCCCATGCCTTAACATGTTTTCGCGAATTCCAACCAATATAAGAAAGAAAATACAGATAGTCTATAATATACTGGTCATTAAATTTTGAATTTGTCTCTCTTTTTTATATTGAGCAGAATTTTACTTGCAATAGTGGGTTTTCCTCAAACTTGTTTGCTCCATGAACTGTACTGTGATGTATTTTTGTTAAGGCTGGACCATGAATGACAGGTTAATACAAAGACTGTAAGCTTCATGGTTATAGTTAGCTAAGATAATAAGAGAAAAACCCTGATATATTTGAAATTAGGGGCCCGAAACCCTAATTTCAAAATTTTCAAAATTTTAGGAGAATCCTCTTGACAATAAACCCAGAAAAACCCCATGCATCGTTTGTCATTCAGAAATTTCTAAGAATAGACAATTGCTATTTTCAAAGCTTTGACTTTTGTTGACTTTTGACGACAATTTTACAAGATTTTGATCATTTTTATCAAAATGCCTTAATGAAGCAAAATTTTTATTTTGGGTACAAGAAGGTTTTGAAAGATTAATTGGAAGGATTTGAAGTTGGATTGCTTGCTTGGAAAAGAAGAATTGAATTGAAGTGATTCTGGATTTGGATTGAGTGGAGGTGAATCAACAAAAAACCCTCTCTATCTCCAAGTTGTTGGGATTGAAGGTGAGTGGATCTCAATCAATGCTTTATGAATATGTTATGTTTGCTTTGGCCATGCCCATCTTATGTGGTTGCATATCGCATTCCACTTTTAGGATTGTTGTTGTATGGAGAATTCAGAATTATTAAATTGTGTGAAATCAATTTAACAATTCCCATGTTCAAATTTTTCAGATTTTCTATTTTACACTAAAAATATGGCAATTTTTTTCAAAAATTATATGTGATTGTACAAGATTGTTTTCTGTGCCCTTAGCTTGTAAAGGGTATTCTTAGAATTTCAAATTTTGAAATTTAAATTTTAGGTGGGGTTTAAATTTTGAAATTTGCAAAGTTTGAGTGTGTTTCTTGAAATATAGAAATTTGAATTCCCAACTTGCTTTTAAGTTTTCTTTTGTAGGAACAAGATTCTCTCATGGAAGCAGAATAGGAAATCTTATGGCTATAGGTGTCCCATGATTTGACCTTGTTTTTCATGCCATTCCCATATTGAGTTTTTAACTATGTGGCCTTAGATTGTAAGGACTCTAGGTCTTGGTGGTGTGCACTCTCATGCTTGTCTATTTGTAATGCAAATGAAGGAAAACCAGAGGTAATGAGAAGTGAACAATTAAGATGAATGGGGTTACACATTTTAACACATAAAAAGATTAACCTACAAGTCACTTCCATATGCCCATGTGGATACTTCATATGACCATCAGGACATGGACCGATCCTTGAGATCAATGTCAAGGTCATTGAGGATTCCCATGGGATGGGGCATACTCCTCAACCTCCTCATGATAGTTTGTGAAACCAATTGTTGGCACTCCATTAGCATACCTATGATGCTCCCTTCCTTGTGCATCAGATTGTGAATCCGATGAGTCCTTGTGATCCCTTATTATGTATCCATTGATGGTATGTCCTTTCCCCAATCTCACGTGTGAGTACCCTCGTATGATGTATTTTTGGGTGTTGTGTTATTTGATTGAGATTGTCATGTATTGTACCTATGTGTGGTGTGCATGTTGAACGACTACCTAATCAATTATCTCCTAGTATAGAGGGGTGGGCCTAAGGGTTGCACATGGTTGGTTGGCATTGAGTCAACATTCAAGCCCACGAATCCTTTAGAGCATATTGGAGTGCATGCAAAGATTAATGACCTTGTAGATGTAACAAATTATCATTTCGTACTTCTATTGAAATGTATAATTTAGTACATTTGAGTCCTTACATATAAAAAATTCTAGTAATGAGTTTGGACATTCATTTATTGGATTATAATCCACCCACATATGTGGTGCAAACTCCACTATTGATTTTAGCATGTCTAAACATTGGGATCAAATGTACATGGTGTTTTGCAATGATTTCTCATGTTTTGAGAAGTCTTGATAACATGATTAGAATGCATAGCTTACATTTCTTGTGGAAATGCAAATGGTGGTAGAAACATGAACCTTGAGTGTAGTCATTTCCCCTTTGTCATTTTGTTGCATGTGTAGACCCATGCTAGCATGTTGGAATGAGTCATTCAATTTGTGTAGCCAATGAGGTCTTGGGGACTTTTTGGTTGACCAACAATGAGCTTGTGTATCTGCAAGTACTTGGCCAAAGCATTTTTGAACAATACAAAAATCAAGCGAACCAAATTTTGCCTTGGATAGTTGCTCTAGGCTTGCTTAAGCCCACCTCCTTGAGTTTTTGGGGCTTCATGCCCCAATTCTTTTCATTTGCCATGGTAAGATGTCTTTGAGTGTTTAGAGAGTTTGAAGAGATGTTGCAAACCCTTTCTCATGCTCTGAGGTCAAATCTTAGGACCCCAAGAAGCTCAAAACATCTAGAAACCCTAGTATTGTATGTAGGTTGCCCAATTCACCAATGGGGACTCAGGGTTGCTTCTAGGTGAGTTGGTGGGTTGCATAGTTTACGAATGGGGGTCTTGGGGGTCATCCATTTTACCAAGGATGACCCCATTGGGTGACCAAACTTGCTTTGAGTGACCTTAATTGGCATATTGGGTGATCCAACCCTATATTGGGTGACCCTTGGATTGTAGGTACTTCCCCACTTTTTTGGAGGAATTTCCTAAAGGAGATTTGTTCCTAAGGTTTTGCCTTGCTCTTCTAACACTTGAGATGCTCTATAGTTTGGTGGGTGTTGTATTTTTTGTTTTGGGAGTCGTGCCTTGTATCAAGAAGACTAGTCTAGAGTGTGTCAAGTGAGACCTCAAGTTGCCCTATCCTTCTAGCTTTTAATTGTGTGGTCCTTGGATCTAAGTGTTAGTCCCACATCTTGGCTGATGTGTGTTTGTGTTGGTTTGAGCTACTTAACGGATTGATATGACACCATGCTCTCATCCTATCCTTGGCTTGACAAGTGATAGACGTCGTGGTCCTAGTCCCTATCAATTGTGATAAAGGGATTTTTGTTTCCTCCTAATGTTGTCACAGTTCTCCTGACCCATGATTGAGTTAGTCTTCCACCTGTGTTGTCATGCTTAGTGCATAGGTGTTGTGTGTCACAAAAATTGTGTGCATAGAAGTGTAATGGAACATGATAGTGTCACATTAGTATCGCAAAAAAGTTGTCCATCCATTGATATCTTGGGCAAAAGCTTGGGGCATTATAGCCACCATATTACCAACACCAAAATGACTTGCCACTTTGGAGGTATGTAGCTCCCTCATGAGCAGAAGCCTATGTGTCTGTGTCACAAACAACTTGCCCTACCTATAGAACAGCCCATCCTTGAGGTAGAAGTCATCTTAGTTCTTGGCAACCTCTTGTCCTTGTAGTTGTTCATATTCTTCTTCTTAGGCCTCCTTCATGAAAAGCTCATGTTAAGCTATCATAGTGAGAGCTGATATGGGTCTAGAAACTGGTGTCCTAGATAACATATTGTCACAACATTAGTACTTCCTTTCCTATACTTGATCACAAAAATGGAATTGTTGCAAAAATCTCATCCACATATAGTGTGTTGCTTGTTGCAACTTGCTTTGTGCTTGCAATTACTATAATGGCTTACGATCAATATCCACAATAGTTCCTTTTCCAAACAAGTAGTGTCCAAATTTCTTAATAGTCAAAACTAGTCCATATAACACCTTGTCATACACTAGGTATCCCCTAACAATTGAAGTAAAGGCCTCCAAATGATAACAAGTTTATCTCCTTGTAGCAAGACAACACCTATAGCATGTTTACCAAAATCAATCTCTCCCTCAAATAGCTACAACTTAAGTAGAGCGAACACCATGATATCTCCTAACAATTGAAGTAAAAAGACCTCCAAATGATAACAAGTTTACCTCCTTGTAGCAAGACAACACCTATAGCATATTTGCCAACATCAATCTCTACCTCAAATAGCTACAACTTAAGTAGAGCTAACACCAAAGCATGGATAATCTTATACTTTAACAAATTAAACAACTCATCACACACTTACTCGATTGAAAGTTCTTAACCATGGCTGCAACTGAGTACAAGGGAGCAGCTATAGAAGAGAAAGCCAGAATGAACTTACACATATATATTGGACAACACATGGCAAATCTTATGCTTCAACAATTCAAATTAATTATCATGTACCTAACCCCATTGAAAGTTATTACACATGATACAGAATCATCCCTCGCCCATCTGCATTCCTGTATCAACCACAAATATTGTGTTTTTTTCTGTTTTTGTGGGTATAGTCTGTCCATTTGAAGACAAATATTGTGGTTTTTCCTAGGTAGTTCTAAAGTCCTTGAGATTGTTCTACATTAACATGAAGGGGTTCTTGTTGATGTGTTTTTCGTGACCGCACCAACGCAGAATAAAGTCGCCAACGGCTACCCTATTCTCTCTTGATCAAAGTATCCAGCATGCTAAGATTGCAAGAAAGTTCATGCGTTCAACTCCAAGGTTCTTTCAGTGCGAATAGGCTCAGTTGGCTCGATGTGATTTGCTGGTATTTCAAGGGGACTTACGGAATTGTTCAATAGTGGAGGAAGGAATTCAAATGCTCGGAAGGTTTGTCTATGAAGCGCGGGTTTCCTATTCTAATCAGAAAGTACTGAATTGAAAGGGGGTAAACGTTGATAATTTGAGGGGTTTGCTAGTGCCTTTCTTTGCAGATGTTAAGACCTTTGTACAAGATGATTTCGAGAATACTTCTACTTTCTCCACCTTGATCCAGAACACGCAGGACTCCTTGATTGCTTGGAGAAAATCTTGTGCAAGGCATGAGCATTCAGTCACAGTATTAGAGTTTCAGCTAGATTGTGTTCCACCGATTTCAGTTCAGGAAGTTGAGGCTGTACTTGGCAGATTTGTTGAGTTGGCAGTCAGAGAGAAGGCAAGTGGGAACGCACTACTGGACGAGGATCTTCTAGAAGACTGAATATGGGCATTTATTACATTTTCACACCTCGCCCCATTCAAAATGGGGACCCCTAATTTTTGCTCCATTCTGGTCTTTTGTCTTTGGTTCTTTTCTCTCTCTCTCTCTCTCTGTCTCTTTTCTCTAGTCTGCCTTTTGAGGAACGTTCCCGTCTGCAAGCTTAAGCGTAAAATTGACCGAGTCTAAAAATTAGGGTTTCATTTTTCCTGGTCAGTCTGAGGTCGAACGAAGTGAGTAAATTGAAATCTAAGACTAACGTTCTTGTCAGTATGCTTCCAGCAGGCTCCCAGCTAATTCTCATCAGATTCTGAGGTACTTACTAATTTTAGTAAGTGCATATTTCAGGCAATTTGTCAGCATTTTTGAGATTCCGACGGTTACACGGCATTCAGAGCGCATCAGGCTGCTCACGTGCAAAATTTGAGCGAAAACAGACAACTTTCTATTTTTAGCAGTTCAGCTTCCGGAGCCAATTTCAGGGCCTAGATGCAGAGTTTTTCTTTGCATGTCTGCATATTCCTTCTGGGTTTTTCGAGACCTTCGCAATGATGTAACATGCAAGTCGAGACGACAACTTTCAGAATTCAGCCTTCCGAGGCTATTTTTAAGGTTTGCATGTCAAGGTTTCTTTTGCATGTCGGGTGATTCCTGATGGGTTTTTCGAGAGCTTCGCGATGGTGTGACATGCAAATGGAGATAGTCACTCAGTGAGGAACTTGCTATTTTTAGCAGGTGTGTCCCGGCAGCCGCTTCCCAGCAGTTCAGAACCACGAGCTGATCGCAGTGCCACAGAAACAAAGAGAAACAGAGATCATTTGATATGCATGCAAAGCAAATTAGGGTTTCCAACTTCGGAGCCTAAAAATAGGCGCAAAAGGTCAAAATTTTCGAAAACTGATGTAAACCACCGCGATCAGCATCCTTCAGGCTATCTGCTGGTGAAATTTCAAGTCAAACGGAGCACTTACTATTTATAGTAAGTCAATTTGGAAACTGGCTAAAAATAGTAAATTGAGTGCATGCATCAGTGTCGACAGACAGGTCACGTGGTGAGGAGCACCTCATCCAAATTTCAAGTTAATCGGAGCAGTGGAGCTATCAGAAACAAGAGGTTACTATTTATAGTAAATCACCACCAGAAACAGGCTAAAAATAGCAGGGTGACTAAAAGTGGCAGTGTTGACAGGACCACAAGGTCGTGAGGATCCAATGTGCAAAATTTCAAGCCGTTCCGAGTTTCAGAGGTGCAAAATTGAGAGGACTTACTATAAATAGCAGGGCATGAAATACTGGCGAAAACAAGGAAAAATTCTAAGTCTGAAGCTTGTCCTGCAACCATGGCAAATTGCGCCCTGTTGAGGAGGAGGCATGAAAATTTCTAAGAATGAAGTTCGTCCAGTACACAGGCCAAAATGCGCCCAGGCTAGAGAAAGTCAAAGGAAGTCAACAAAGTTCATCTTGCTCCTATGGCAAAATGCGCCCAGCTCAAGGCCTCATGTTGCAAAATTTTCTAAGTATAAATTTTCATCCTCCTCCACTAGTAAAATGCGCCCATCCTTCATCAAGGCAAGAATGCGCCCAAGAAAGTCAACAAGTCAAAGAGTTTTATCCTCCTCCCATGCCAAAATGCGCCCAAGGAAAAGTTGGTGCAAGATATTTGAAAAAATTTCTAAGTATGAGTTTCATCCACCTGCTATGTGAAAATGCGCCCAAGAAGGAAGTGGGTCAACAAGTCAAAAGCGTTCATCCTTCATCATGTATTAAATGCGCCCAAGTCAAAGAAGGTAATTGCATGTCAAGAAAATATTCTAAGGCATAGGTTTATCCTCTTGCCTAGCCTAAATGCGCTCAAGCTAAGGAAGGAGTCAAAGAAGAGTCAAAGGTGGCATTCGAAGTTTCATCCTCCTCTACATGCAATATGCGCCCATCCTCTTGCCTATGAGATATGCGCCAAGTAAAGAGTAAGTGTGGTGGTGAAATAAAAAAAAAATTACTAAGGCGTTGGAAGCTAAGTCTTCTTGCAAGTGTGAAATGCGCATAAGGTAAGGTGAATAGGAGTTGACAAGTGAAGGCGTTGGAGTTTTTCTTCCACATGTGCTGAATGCGCCAGGCTATGAGATGATGTGAATAATAAAATTGCTAAGGCGTTAAAGGCAAGGTGATAGAAATTTGAATGAGATAAATATGCTAGACGTGATTTCAAAATTCTCTAAGTGGTATGCGCTCAAGGTGAAGTGTGCTAGAAAATATTGCAAGGTGATGGATGTGTTGCCGAGACGTTGGAAGTAAAGACTTCTAGCACAAAGTAAATATCCTTCTCCACCCACAATATGCGCCTAAGATGTTAAGTGAAGAAAAAGAAAATATTGCTAAGGCGTTAGAGCTTCAAATAAATGTTTTTCAATATGAAGAAAAATGCAAAATGGTGAATGAGAAATAAATTGTGAATAAAATTCTCTAAGTGAAGTTGATGTTCTTCTCGCTGGCAAACGACCAAAATTTTCTAAGGCAAATTTTCAAAGTGCAAGATGATTTGAAAATTTTCTAAGGCACAAATATTTTCTTCCTTAGAAAATACGCCTAAGTCTGATGAAGTGATGAATTTTCCTGAAGTCCGAATGAAGTTGCCAGTGATAAAGTCAGAAGATGTTGACAGTGCATGAACAAGAAAAAATTTCCAAGTCAGAGCAACAAAAAAATTCTCAGAAGGGGTGAAGAAATGAAATAAGTTGTTGAAAGTTTTTTTTTTTTTCAAAGGTTCAAAATTCAAGAAAATTAAATGAACCCGTTCGTTGGGCACCCATGAGTTCGACGCGTTCTGAAGAAAATTTTCTTCTAGGTATTGAGGATTATCGATGAGGAGTTGATTTTAAAGTCTTCCATGCTTCACTACGGCCTTCTGGTATGAAGATTTTAAATGGACACCAGGTTGATGAATTTCCTAAGGGAAATTTAAAAATTTTCTAAGGCAAGGAATAAAACGTGTCTTCAAGATAAAATTTGCCTTGGTGGATGAATTTGAAGGTGATCGCCTAGATGATTTTTGATCAAATTCCTGATGAAAGAATTTTTTATTCGAGCCTGAGTTGGATGAAATATCAGAATGAAGTGCGCCAGGCAGAATGCAAGATGAGTTGCAAATTTGGCTAAGGCATGAAGAATCATGAAGAAAGCAGAAGTTGGCTACTGGAGGCGATCAACGCATGAAAATCCTGGTAAGTGAGTTGAGCTTATATTATGAAGTGTTCTAATACTCTTCTCCTCGCTTGTTTTGCAGGAGGAATGTCAAGGCCAGAGCACGATGACTTGAAGTGATGAAGCATGATGATATTACAACCTTCGGAAGGAGATAAAGTTACAAGTTTCACATGAAGGAAGAAAGTTGCAGGAAAATGACTAACTGTTGAGGCTCAAGTAACAAAGAAGAAACGTTTTCAAAGCTTAAGATGGAGAAAAGAATGTAAGTTCGAGCGAAGTCGAAGAACAACGTCAAGAAAGAAGATCAAGGACAGTGTGAACGCGTCTACAAGCGGAATCTTCTAGAAGACTGATTGTGGGCATTTATTGCCTTGCTATCTTCTAGAAGGATGATGGTGGACATTATGGCTCATTTATTACCCCACTCTCCTTTGTGGCGGTTTTTAGGGCAAATCTTGTTTAGGGTTGAGGTGGCACGATCTGGGCCATCCAGCCGATTGTAACCCTAGCCGTCTTTTGGGACTTGGCTAGCTATATAAAGGGGGAGTCCCCCTCATTTGTACCTCATTAGAAATTAGAAGTAGAAGCAGAGCTTAGAGGAGTAGAGAGAAGTTGATAGAGTAGAAAGTAAAGTAGTGTAGATTGAAAAGGAAGGAAAGTCTTCCCTTTGGATACTTTGTAAGAAGTTGTCATGTATGCTTTCATAATAAAAGAATTTTCATTGATGGTGAATTCTTCTTTGTTGTGAATAGTTGTTGAGGCTTCTTCGTCCTTCCAATTCACGTAGCATCTTGAAGTAGCTTAAAGTAAAGTAGATTTCATTTCATGCAAGTACTTAGTAATTGTGGAATGTGGTGCTCGATTTGAACAAGGCCGTTAAGTCCATACCACTCAGACTTTTGTGATTGGGTTGCTATGCGCGGTCAATCGAACTTTGTGAAACTTAACTTCGATTATGGTTTATATGTCGCGTCGTTGTGATGGTGTCTTCATGTAAATCGTGGATCCTGAACATCTTAAGTCACTCCTCTGAAGATTGCACCAGTTCCGCGGAAGCTGTCCGAAGTGAGGCAAAACGGAGCTTGGTTGAAGCTTGTGAGAATTGATCACCATGTCCCACACCCTAGAGTAGACTAGAACACCCTTATCCCTACACCCTTTAAATTCAGTTCATTTCCGATTAGAATTAGGAAACTTGTGCTCATTTGCCAAATCATCCAAATCATATGAAAGCCCTTAATCCACTGTCTGTTGTTAGCTGTCGAACAATTGTGTAAGTCCCCTCGTGAGAACACAGCAACTCACATCAAACCAACTGAGGGTATTCTAAGTATTTGGAACCTTGGAGTTGAAAGCATGATCTTACTCGCAATCTTAGCATGCTAAATACTTTGTTCAAGAGAGGATAGGGTATCCGTTGGGAAACTTTATTCTATGTTGGTGCGGTCTCAAAAACCACGTCAACAGAATTGGCGCTAGAAGGAGGGCTTGAACAAAGTTTCCCAACGGATACCCTATTCCCTCTTGAACAAAGTATTCAACATGCTAAGATTGCGAGTAAGATCATGTTTTCAACTCCAAGGTTCCTTAAATGCGAATAGGCTCAGTTTGGTTGATGTGTATTGCTGTGTTCTTACGAGGGGACTTAGTAATTGTTCAGACTTCTTGCAGTTAACAGTCAGTATATGATTTGAAGGGGATTCTTGTATGTATGATTTGGCAATGTGGTTCGTTTTCCTAAAACTAATCGGAAATATACGGAAAGTAAAAGAGTATAATGCCTAAGAAACTTATATTCTACTCTAAATGCAGGATATGTGGGGCTTCGTTTCAATAGACTTCAACCAAATTTCACCTAGCCTCACGTCGGACAGCCTCAGTAAAATCGGTGCAATCTTCAAAGGGACAACAAAAAATGTTCAAATTATGACTCAACATGCATACACCATCACAACGATGCATATAAGCATACCAATCACAATTGAAGTTAAACACAAGATAATCTCCAGTCGACCACGCAAGGCGAACTTATCATCAATAAGCCGCTAGTGGTATGGAATAAAGCGAAGCTACCTCAATAAAACACCACACATCAACGTAAGCTACTTGCATGAAATTAAGCTACTTGGATACGAAAGGAAGAAGAGACCTTGCTAGCTATTCATGACAAGACGAATTCCACCATCAATGAAAAGATCTATTATCATGAAAAGTGTTACACAACAATCTCCCAAAAGTTTTCAAAGGGAAAACTTTCTTTCTTCTCCACAATATGCAAAATGTCTACAATGCTCTACTCTCTAGCTCTAGCTCTAACTCAATTCTGACTCTGATCTAATCTCTAATGAAATTACAAATGAGGGGGACTCCCCCTTTATATAGCTAGCCAAGTCCCAAAAGACGGCTAGGGTTACAATTAATAGAGTGGCCAGAATCGTGCCACCTCAGCCCTAACCCTAAAAACTGCCAGAATAGGGAGTGGTACATTAAATGAATCAAAGATTCCCACTCACTCCCATAAATAGAAAATGTAATAAATGCCCATATTCAGTCTTCTAGAAGATCCTCGTCCAGTAGTGCGTTCCCACTTGCCTTCTCTCTGACTGCCAACTCAACAAATCTGCCAAGTACAGCCTCAACTTCCTGAACTGAAATCGGTGGAACACAATCTAGCTGAAACTCTAATACTATGACTGAATGCTCATGCCTTGCACAAGATTTTCTCCAAGCAATCAAGGAGTCCTGCGTGTTCTGGATCAAGGTGGAGAAAGTAGAAGTATTCTCGAAATCATCTTGTACAAAGGTCTTAACATCTGCAAAGAAAGGCACCAGCAAACCCCTCAAATTATCAACGTTTACCCCCTTTCAATTCAGTACTTTTTGATTAGAATAGGAAACCTGCGCTTCATAGACAAACCTTCCGAGCATTTGAATTCCTTCCTCCACTATTGAACAATTCTGTAAGTCCCCTTGAAATACCAGCAAATCACATCGAGCCAACTGAGCCTATTCGCACTGAAAGAACCTTGGAGTTGAACGCATGAAATTTCTTGCAATCTTAGCATGTTGGATACTTTGATCAAGAGAGAATAGGGTAGCCGTTGGCGACTTTATTCTGCGTTGGTGCGGTCACGAAAAACACATCAACAGAATTGGCGCTAGAGGGAGGGCGAGCTTTGAATTGTTCCAGAGGCTAGAAGGAACCAGTATGAGCTTTGAAGTTCCAAATCAGAGATATGTTAGATCTCTCTTATGTCAAAAAATCCAAAAAAAGTGAAAAGTTGAAAAATTCAAAAAAATCAAAAAATGGAATATGAAAAAAGAGATTTCTCAATGGATGAGCACATTTCTTGCTCTCAGGACAGTCTTACAGATATTGATCGGATTCATGAAAGATTGAATGCACAGCTGTGGCCTGAGAATTTGTCTAAGTTTGCTTTGCCAGGACAATGTCGAATTCATGAGACCTCCCAACACAAAGAAATCAGTTGCTTAACATTCCTCTCAAGGATAGAGCTTGTTCTCCAAGAAAAAATTTTCTTTTGGGATGTTCCCAAGCCAGGAGTATTGGATGTAGAACCTGATGATTATAGCCTTCCAGAAGTGGTGAATGAGGCTTTCGCAAGATTCATACTTAGGATCCAAGGTCAGATGGAACTTGGCAACGATCCCTTGAAGGGTGTCTTGCTCCCTCGTTGGTGTCGGATTCACAACGCACCCCATCCAGAGTTCACTTGCACAACATGTGAACTAGCCATCAACTTCGCCAGAAGTCGCCTCGGATTACCAGTACTACCATATGGATTATTCAAAGACAAAAGATGGATTGAATATGCCATACAAACATTTTCAGCACCAAATGAAGAGGATACCTCAATGTCATCCAACAACAAGGAAAATAAGTCACAACAAGACGACGTGATCGAGCTCGGGGAGCAAGTAGATGAAGATTGTTCCTACATCATGTTAGAACAAGAGGCTATTGGAGCAAAGATCAAAGAAGCAATGGAATATATCCAAGGAAGAGAAACTACCCATGGCAACTGTCAGCACATGGAAGAGAGTGAATGTACAAGATTGCAAGCTGTTGAAGACCATCAAGTGCTAGGAGTGGACTCAGCTCAAAGTATAGATGGTGTGAGAAATTTTCAATGTCCATTCTCTCAAGGAGGGGAATGTGAAGAAGTACACTCCAAGAAGGAATGCTCCTTGTTCAGCTATGCATGGACAAGATGGAAGAAATGGTAAGCAGCTTAAGGCAAGATGATGTGTTTGACGATCAATGGGCCACCAAGATGGAGGCAAAATATGAAAGGCGCTTCGCATCAGCACTTGATCCATTATTCACAGTCATGGAGGAGTTGCTTGATGAAATTGAAACAAATGAAATACTGCTTGATAAAGAGATGGAAAGTGAAGAGCAATTCGGGTTGGGGCTTGAGCCATTGCTAGGTACTCAAAAGGAGCCAGCGCATGAAATGGTCCAAGTTTCCAAACACCCTCTTGAATTTATATCTCGCCCCACTCCTCCCAGTTTAGATCATCTACACGTTTTAGATGCAAGTGGTATGGTTCACCATCAACTTCAACCTCCTGATGAAGCAGTGGATGACATGCAAGAACTCATACTAGCGAATGAAGACCACCAGGTCATATCTTTCCCTACTGTTGGCTACCAAGAATATCATTTTGATTATGGAGATTTTGGAAAGAAAACTTGTTTATGGATTGATCATGGTCCGGATGAGTTGCCTCAGTTGTTAATCTTTCCTGAAGTTTTGCTTGAGTTTGAGATTTGTATTGTGAAAGAATATTTCTCCGAGTTTAAAGATAAGTTTGCAAAGCTTCGCACTATTACTACTGCTTTGCTGTTACTGAACATCCTGAGAAATCGTGTTAGGAGTTGTATATATTTCTGTCCTTTGAGTCTTGTCCGTTCGAAATGTTGTCCTATTAGAGTAGGTTTTCCTTTTTGTTTTTGGCTTAGCTTGGGCTGCTTTACTTTCCTTAGTTTAGTTGTTGCTTAGTTTGGTTCGCTTTCAATTTAGGGGGTCCCCATCTTGAATGGGGCGATGTGTGAAAAGGTCACAACAGTTCTGTTGTGGCATTCTTTCCCCACTTACTCATATAAGGTTCCCATCAAGTATTTCTACTTATGCTGACTATCTGAGTTGTACAATAGCAGCATGATTATGTTTTACACTCAATAACTGTAAGAGACTTCTCCAAACTTAAATTTATTTCTCTTACCATTTAAACTCACTAGCCATTGAGTTTCCATGAGTTTTGAAGGTTCTTTTCAAGAGGAAGGAATACTTATTTGAACCCAATCTGATTTTCAAATTCAAATCATTTGATTTATAACTTCGCTCCAAGACATGGGGCTGTTGTGCAACTAAGCCCTTGAATCACAATTGACACCAACATTCCCTAGCGTGTCCCACAGAATTCATGCCTATATTGATCTGTCTTGAAACAATAAGCTGAATTTCTAACAACGCACCTAATTAAAAGGGTTGTCGTGATCCTTCAGAGATTGTAACAGGTTCTGTTTTGAACCCATATGTGTATAAGTACGCATCCCCAGAATGCATTGTAAATTATCCCTTGATATGCAAAAGTTTCTAGCGTTTAAATTTAGAAAAGAGATCAATCAGATCAAACATAATTTAGTGCTGCACCTTGTTTCATAAACTAAATTTCTGTTCATGTATATCAGATTTTGTGTTGCTTCAAATCTGTGTTATTTTTCGGTTTAGTGTGTTTTGTTGTAATGCTACTTGGTTTGACAGTTATTAAGTGGATCCTCGAACCTAGACCTGCATCACCATGACTGCAACTGTGTAAGGAAGCAGCTATAAAAGAGAAAGCCGGAATGAACTTATGCAAATATTAAACAGTGCCTACAAAACTCCTCATCTCTATGGCACTCTTTGGTGTTGGCCAATTTGTGATAGCCTCTACCTTTGTCACATCCACTCCAACTCACCTTCTCCAACTAAATTACCCAATTATATCATAGAATCTTTTAGCAAACTCACACTTCTTCATGTAGAACAAGAGTTGTTTATCCTTCAAAACTCACAAAACTTGCTTTAAATGGCTTAGGTGTTCCTCTCATGTAGCACTAAATATCAGAATATCATTTAACTATAGTATGCACATGTATTTATGAAATCCCTCAAAACATCATTCATCAAACACATTAAAGTTACAAGTGCACTACATAAACCAAAGGAAAGAAATAACCATTCATACAAACCTTGCTTGGTTTTGAAATTACTCTTCCATATATGCTCCCCGTTTAGTCATACTTGTTTGTAATCTGATTTTAGATCTAACCTTGTGAAATACTTTGAATATTGCAGCTGATCCAACAAGTCATCTATCCTTGGGAGAGGGTAGTAGTTCTTAATGGTTATTTTGTTGAGAGCTCAATAATCTATGCACATCCTCCAAGAGCCATCATTTTTATTTACCATGGCAATGGGGTCTTGTTGATGTGTTTTTCGTGACCGCACCAACGCAGAATAAAGTTGCCAGCGGCTACCCTATTCTCTCTTGATCAAAGTATCCAGCACGCTAAGATTGCGAGAGAGTTCGTGCGTTCAACTCCAAGGTTCCTTCAATGCGAATAGTCTCAGTTGGCTCGATGTGATTTGCTGGTATTTCAAGGGGACTTACGAAATTGTTCGGCAGTGGAGAAAGGAATTCGAGTGCTTGAAAGGTTTGTCTATAAAGTTCTTGTTTTAGAAGGTACTAAATGTAAATAGTGTTGGGTTAAGAAGGCTCTACTCTAAGGCGTGGGACATGGCGATCAATTCTCACAAGCTTCAACCAGGCTCCGCTTTGCCTCGCTTCGGACAGCCTCCACAGAACCAGTGAAATCTTCAGAGGAGTAGCTCAAGGTGCGAAGTTTTGCAAACTTGTCTTTAAACTCGGAAAAATATTCTTTCAAAGGACACATCTGAAATTGAGGCAAAACTTCGAGAAAGATTAGCAATTGGGGCAACTCATCCGGACCATGATTAATCCATAAACAAGTCGTCTTTCCTAAATCTCCATAATCAAAATGATATTCTTTGTAGCCAATAGTAGGGAAAGATACAACCTGGTGGTCTTCATTCGCTGGCATGAATTCTTCCCTGCCATCCATTGCTTCATCAGGAGGTCGAAGTTGATGGTGAACCAAACCTTTTGCATCCAAGATGTGGAGATGATCCAAATTGGGAGGAGCGGGGCGGGAAATCGATTCAAGAGGGCATTTGGAAATTTGGATCATTTCATGCGCTGGCTCCTTTTGAATCCCTAACAAAGGATCAAGCCCCAACCTGAATTGTTCTTCATTTTTTATCTCTTTATCAGGCAGTGTTTCGTTTGTTTCAATTTCATCAAGCAATTCTTCCATGATTGTGAATAATGGATCAAGTGTTGATGCAAAATGCATTTCATATTCTACCTCCATCCTAGTAGCCCATTGACCATCAAACATATCATCTTGCCTTAAGCTGCTTACCATTTCTTCCATCCTGTTCATGCATGATAGAACTTTTTCATCAAGGAGCGTTCTTTCTCGAAGTGTACTGGAATCGCTTCCCTCTTCACGTTCTCCTCCTCGAGTGAATGAACATTGAAAATTTCTCACACCATCTGTACTTTGAGCTAAGTCCTCCGTTCCTGGTTCTTGATGATCTTCAATAACTCGCAATCTAGTACATTCATTCACTTTCGTATGCTGACAGTTGCCTTGGGTGGTTTCTCTTCCTTGGATGTATCCCATCGCTTCTTTGATCTTTTCTCCAATAGCCTCTTGTTCTAACGTGATATAGGAACAATCTTCATCTGCTTGCTCCCTAAGCTTGATCACATCATCCTGTTGTGACTGATTCTCCTTGTTGTTGGATGATGTTGAGGTACACTCTTCATTTGGTGCCAATAATGTTTGTGTGACATATTCAATCCATCCTTTGTCTTTGAAGAATCCATATGGTAGTACTGGTAATCCGAGGCGACATCTGGCATAGTTGATGGCTTCTTCACATGTTGTGCAAGTGAACTTTGGATGAGGTGCGTTGTGAATCCGACACCGAGGGAGCTAAACACCTTTCAAACAAACATTGCCTAGCTCCATCCGATTTTGGATCCTAAGTATGAACCTCATGAAGGCTTCATCAATAACTTCTGGAATGCTATAATCATCAGGTTCCACATCCAATACTCCTGGTTTGGGGACATCCCAAAAGAAAATTTTCCCTTGGAGAACAAGTTCTATCCTGGAGAGGAATGTTAAGCAACTGATTTCTTCGTGCTGGGAGGTCTCATGAATTCGACATCTTCCTGGCAAAGCAAACTTAGATAAGTTTATGGGGTGCACCTGTGCATTCAATCTTTCTTGAATCTGAGCAATATCCACAAGACTATCTCAAGGGCAAGAAATATGCCCATCCATTGAGAAATCTCTTTTTTGATTTTCCATTTTTGCTTTTTATTTTTTTGAAAATTTTCAATTTTTCACTTTTTTTGGAATTTTTGACATAAGAGAGATCTAACATATCTCTGATTTGACACTTCAAAGCTCATACTGGTTCCTTCTAGCCTCTGGAACAATTCAATGCTCGCCCTCCTTCTAGCGCCAATTCTATTTATGTGTTTTTCGTGTTCGTGACCGCACCAACGCAAAATAAATTTGCCAACGGCTACCCTATTCTCTCTTGATCAAAGTATCCAGCACGCTAAGATTGCGAGAGAGTTCATGCGTTCAACTCCAAGGTTCCTTCAATGTGAATAGTCTTAGTTGGCTCAATGTGATTTGCTAGTATTTCAAGGGGACTTCCGAAATTGTTCGTCAGTGGAGAAAGGAATTTGAGTGCTCGAAAGGTTTGTCTATAAAGTTCTTGTTTCAAAAGGTACTGAATGTAAATAGTGTTGGGTTAAGAAGACTCTACTCTAAGGCGTGGGACATGGCGATCAATTCTCACAAGCTTCAACCAGGCTCCGCTTTGCCTCGCTTCGGATAGCCTCCGCAAAACGGGTGCAATCTTCAGAGGAGTAGCTCAAGGTGTTCAAATCACAACTTAGCATGAAAATACCATCACAACGACGCATATAAACATACAAATCATGATCGAATTTAAGTACACGATATTCCAGTTGACCACACAAGGCGCATTCACCATCAGCAAACACACTAGTGGTATGGATAGACGAAGCTTGCTCAAATTGAAGACCACATTCAACAATCTTTAACTACTACATGCATGAAATGAAATTTATTCTATTTGAAGCTACTACTCGAATCAAAAGGACAAAGAAACCTTGCTAGCTACTCACAACAAAAGACGAAATTCACCATCAATGAAAACTCTTTTTATTGAGAGAGTGTTCACAACAATTTCTTACAAAGTTTTCGAAGGAAAACTTTCCTTCTTCTTCAAACTATCCTATCAATCTATAGTAAGCTACCTCTAAGCTATCACCTAGCTGTCTCTCTATTCTAATCTCTACTAGCTAACTCGTACAAATGAGGGGGGATGCCCCTTTATATAGCTGGCCAAGTCCAACGGACGACTCAGATTACAATCGGCTGGACAGCCCAGATTGTGCCACCTCAACCCTAAACAAGATTCACCCTTAAAACCGCCACAAAGAGGAGTGGGGCAATAAATGAGCAATTAATGTCCACCATCCTCCAAAAGATTCCTATTTATAAACGCGTTCACATTGTTCTTTCTAACTACAAACTAGATGAGTCTGACCATCATGGCTTCAACTTCTGGTACGACAAGCACATTCTTGATCTGAGACTTCAAAGCGACAACTTCTTTCTCGTGCTTTGAAGGCTTCTCTCGTCTTGAACTCAAACACTTCCTCTTTGCCACCTGCCTAACTGCATTGGGTGCATATTAGGTCTTCATGGAGAAACATCCAACACTTAGCCATTTCTTGCAACTTTTCTTCTTTCATGTTTTGGGTGCAACCGAGATCTCATGGAGGAGCTCAAAACTCATAACTTTATCTCCCTTCGAAGGTTGTAATATCATCGTGCTTCATCACTTCAAGTCATCGTGCTCTGGCTCGACGTTCATCCTACAAAACAAGCAAGGAGAAGAGCATCATAACACTTCATCATATAAACTCACCTTACTTACCTGATCTCAATGTTTGAGTGATCTCTTCATCTGATAGGGTTCATCATTTTCCTCCAGCACAACTTTTTCCTTTAAATTCCTCTTGCCTTAGAATATTTCTGCATTATCATTCATCCCCCTTAGAGCGCATCTAGAGACTTGAGCTTCCATTTTCATTTCACCGGCTGAGGCGTTCACTCTTAATATTTCATCCAACTCTAGCTCGAGAAAATTGTTTTCATCAGGAACCTGATCAAAAATCATCTAGTCATTCAATTTCAAATTCATCCGCCCAGGCATTTTATGTCAACAACACATTTTATTCCCTGCCTTAGAAAAAATTTCAAATTTTCCTCAGGAAATTTTCACCAACCTGGTGCCCATAAAAAATCCTCACCCCGAAGGCTTCGGCAAAGTGTGAAAGACCTTAAAATACATTCCTCATCGCAGACGTCCAATACCCAGAAGAAAATTCCCTTCAGAAAGCGTCGAATTCATGTGTCTCCAAATGAAGGGGTACATTTAATTTTTTTGAATTTCAACCTTAGAAAATTATTTTTCATCAAATTTATTCCAATTCTTCATCTCTGGGCATATTTTCCTGCTCTATCTTGAAAATTCTCATCAACCTTGTGAAGCTGGCATCTTTTGACTTCCTCTCGCCAACCTATTCATGCCTTAACAAATTTCATCATCCCCCATCAGACTCAGGCGCATTTTCCTCTAGAGGAGGGAATTTAAATATTAACACTTAGAAAATATTATCACAATTTCATGTCTTCAATCTAAGCGCCATCAAGGGTCCAACCTTTATTTTTCACCACCTAGCTCAAAATAATTTCAACATGTCCTCCTTCTTAGTCTAGGCTCATTTAAGCCTTCATGCTTTAAGTTTGGACGCATTGGAATATTTTCCAATTCTTACACCATTCAAGACACCTAAGAGAGGCCCACTCCACATTCTCCATACTTGGACGTTTCCAAAGCTCTTCACAAGTTAAAGCGCAAATCAAAGGGACCCACTTAAAGATTCCTCAAAGACCTCCTCCTTCTTGGGCGCATTTGCTAGGCTGGACTTCAAATTTACAACACTTTGAATATTTTTCAAACTCCCTTCTTCACAAGCCAAGGCACATTTGGAGGGATATGCTTCAAATTTAGACACTTAGAAACCTTTTTAAGTCTTCATGAGTCAAGGGCGCACATAGAGGGGTGCACTTCAAATCTCCATGCCTTAGAAAATTTTCAAATCAACCTTTCTTGTCTAAGGCACAAATCCACCCTTGAGCTTTCTTTTAAATGACTTAGCCAAATTTCCAACTCCAACTTTCCACTAGGGCGCATTCAGGAGGTTGTATTTTCATTTCCCAACACTTGGTAAAATTTTCATGCTATC
This sequence comes from Sequoia sempervirens, assembly GCA_007258455.2. Taxonomy (NCBI): domain Eukaryota; kingdom Viridiplantae; phylum Streptophyta; class Pinopsida; order Cupressales; family Cupressaceae; genus Sequoia; species Sequoia sempervirens. Next base: position 28,956 of record VDFB02358994.1, read on the forward strand.
ATGCAAGTTGGGCGCATAAAAGGATGGCTACTTCAAGTCTCAGCACTTAGAGCATTTTTCATTTTCATCTTCTCTTCAAGGCGCATATGGAGGGGCTTACTTCAAGTTTTGAACACTTAGAACATTTTCCAACTCCTCCCACTAGTCAAGGGCGCATTCAAGAGGTCATGCTTCAAATTTAAAACACTTAGAAACTTTCAAGGCCCTCCTACAAGTTTAGGCGCATTTGGGGTAGGGAGCTTCAAATTTGTAACACTTAGTGATTTTTTTACTCCATCTTCCACCCTAGGCGCATTTCAAGGGTCAAGCTTCAACTTTTGAGGACTTAGTAAATTTTCTTCTCCTTCTCCTCAGGCTAGGGTGCATCTGGGGTCCTCTACTTCCAATTTAGTAGTCTTAAACAAATTTCAAGGCCTCCTCTTCTCCTTGGGCGCATATGAGGCCTTGAGCTTCAAATTTTCAATACTTAGATTTTTTTATCAACTCTTCTCCAAGTCAAGGCGCATCTAGGGGTTGATGCTTCAAATTTGAAGGACTTGGATAGTTTTCAATCACCTCTTCAACTTCAAGGGCACATTTTCATGCTGGAGCTTCTAATCTGTGACACTTAGAGAATTTTTCTTATCAATCTTCAGCTTTCTTTTCAGGCAGAGGTGAATTTTACCTTCCTACCAGCTTGAGGGCGCATTTTGAGGTATGAGCAGGATGAACTCCAGACTTGGGCATTTTCCCCTCATCTTCACCAGCTTCTCTATGTCCTGCTATTTATAGTAAGTCCTTAAATTTTCACACTTCTGAAGCTTGGATCAATTTGAAATTTTGAACACAGGACCTTCATGACCTTGTCAGCCTGTTCACACTGCCATCCTGAGCTGGCCTGCTATTTATGGCATGTTTCTAAAGGTGGTTTACTATTTATAGCAACTGCCTATTTCTGAGACCTCCACAACTCCGTTTGACTTGAAATTTGAATGACGTGCTCCTCATCGAATGACTTGCCCGTTCACACTAGCACCTGCTGCTGATTTACTATTTTTAGCCTGTTTCAAGAATGCCTTACTATAAATAGTAAGTGCTCCGATTGTCTTCAAATTTTACAGGTGGATAGCTTGAAAGATGTTGATCGCAGTGGGATACACCGGTTTTCGAAAATTCTGACTTTTGACCCCTCATTTTGGGTCCCGAAGCTTGAAACCCTAATTTGACTTGCATGTATATCAAACGACCTCCATTTGACCTCGTTTTTGTTGCACTTCGCCCTATTTGTGGTTCTGATGCGCCGAGCAGCTACCGGAAGGACTTGCTAAAAATAGTAAGTCACTGAAAACTGATCATCTTGCTTTGCATGTCACATCACTGCGTTGCTCTTGAAAAACCCATAAAGAATATGTAGACATGCGAAGAAAAGCCCTACATGCAAACCCTAAAAATAGCCTCTGAAGGCTGAACTCTGAAAGTCATCAGCTCATTTCGCATGTTACATTGTCGCGAAGGTTTCAGAAAACCCAGAAAGAATCTCCATACATGCATCGAAGAACTTCACATATAAACCCTAAAATCTGCTCCCGAAGCTAAACTTGCTAAAAATAGACAGTTGTCCATTCTGGCTCAAAACTTGCAGACGAGCAGCTTGAAATGTTCTGGATGCAGTGTAATGATCAAAACTTCGAAAGTGCTGAGAAAATGCCCTGAATTGCACACTTACTAAAAATAGTAAGTTGCCAGAATTTGATGAAATTTAGCTGGGAACCTGCTGGAAGCATACTGACTGCAACGTTAGTCTTAGATTCCAACCTATTCACTCCATTTGACTTCAAATTGATTAGAAAATTCAAAGGCGGGCACATCCCCGGAAAAGCAGATAGCAAAAAGAGAGAGACGACAACAAAACAAACCAAAAACCAAGCCAAAAGACTCAAACGAAGTAAAAATTAGGGGGTCCCCATTTGCAATGGGGCGATGTGTGAAAAAGGTCACAACAGGTCCCACATGGTGAGGTGATTCTAGAAGAAAGTGAATCTCATACTCTACCTATCTTTAGGGGAAGCCCCTTAGGTTCATGAAAACCTCCTAAAAAGACAACTCCTCATCCAAATCCTTTGTTTACATGTGTAGTGTAAGAAAGCAAAGGAAACAAAGAAACAAACCAAAATTGTATCCAAATTTGAAATCCTACCACTACCTCCAATCAAGCAAACAAAGTATGATAATTCAAATCGGAAACTTACAAAAACTTGTGTGTGTGTGTGTGTGTGAGCGAGTGTGTGTGAACATGCTCGTAATGTAGTGTGTGTGTGTGTGTGTGTGTGTGTGAACATGCTCGTAATGTGTTGATGTTGAGTTGCTCTTTGAATACTCGATGTGAGAGCATATATCTGTTTGGATGCTCTTCTTCTCCTAAAATGGCTTACAAAGGAGTGGATTTATAGATTTGATGAGAGAAAATAAAGGGTTGAGATAAGGTTGGAATGGAGGGCTACAATTGCATGAGAAGAAATTTGAATTTGAATTTGCGAGGGAGAAGAGAATTAAACACATGTGGTTGGTGGATGGAGGGCTAGGATTGACTTAACTAGATGGATAGTGGAGGTTGAAAGTTACCTTGAATTTGAATCGAACGTAGTTGGAGATGGGTAGCTAGGATTAGCCTAATTGACTTGATGACTAGGATTATTAGTTTCATTTTGGATTGATGACTTGTATTTATTTTTTATTCTTGAATTGACTAGTGATTGGGAGTGGAAGGCTAATATTGATTTGATGATTTAGATGGCTAGAATCAATCATTGACTTGATTTTGGATTTGATGATTTGTATTTATTTTAATTTTAAATCGTTGATGTGAAATGATTATTCCATTATGGGGGATTAGACTAAGATATAGGGATTTAAGCTAATTAATCAAATAATTAGATTATTTAATCAATTCGGAGGAATGGATGTAGGGTGTTAATTTAATTAAATTAGTAGGATTTATTTAATTAATTTGATGATGATGTAAATAAGTCCTAATTAATTAAATAATTAGTTAGTGTTGATATGAGGAGAATGTGGTTCTAAGTAGAATGTTAAGTATGTCAATTGTGGTGATGTTAGGTGTGCTGAAAGTGGTGATGTTAGGTGTGTCATTAGGATGTAGTCGATTTTAGGTGTCTCCACCATGTTATTATTAGGCATTGAAGAAACCCCAATTCCATCATCTTGCTTATCGTTCAACAAAGAAAAGAAAACTGCTTAGTCTTTTGAATCAATTTGATAACTTGGTTAGAACTTACTATGTCAAATTTTGCTTTGCTTCGGTGTTCCTTTCGATTCAATCCTTGACCCATTGGTTCTGATCCATAAAGATCAAGATGGTAAAACTTGAACAGCAAGTCGAATGTGGAAACATGACAGAAAAAGAAACAGAATGACAAAAACTGGATTTATAGAGAGGGATGCTCACTGCTGCATTGAATATGCATCCACGGGAACAAACCTGCATAGAGGACAAAACTGCACCTGCATGATCAAACTCATGCTGTAGATCTGACCCTTAACTGTTGGGAGACTCTGAACTGAAACAAAACAGTGTCCTTTCTTCTTCCAACTTCTAGAGGATTCTTCTTGGGCCTAAGGAAATTCTCAAGCATCACCGGCAACTATTTAGGTGAAGACTGTATTTTGGCATAAGATTTGAGTGCTGGAATTGAGAAAAATTGGAGAGGTCAGTTGTTCATAGCTCTATTTGAAAACTCATGGGGAATTGCCAAAGCTCAACGCAACTCGCAAATCTAAAATGACATCACACTAAGTTGACACAACCTGTGCATCAAGCCTCTATTGGTTACTTGCCAAGTCCAAAAATAAAGGCATATTTTATTGGTTTCACGGTCATATGACATAACCTTTGAATTAAGATGGAATGATGATCTAAATAGACTTGTGTTCTTTAAATCCATTAGTTTCTATTATTTTTGTGCAATTATGTTTTTTTTTTTCTGAGTCCTAAATCTAAGTCAAAATTTTGGGCTGCTAAATCGAGTTTTCTAACTATGGTTCATAGTTTGTAGAGACTTGACATGTTAGTAGGGAAACAATTATTGTTGTGCCCACTTGTTCTACTTGTTCATTTCATCAATCCCATCAAAGCTAAATGAGCAACTGCAGCTACCAAGATGGTTTTTACCCTCATGGTGTTTCCAAGGTAAATTCTTGAGTTATTTGTGCGGATATATTTATTTTCCAACATGTTTATTTCTGACTTTTCGAGTGCACTCATGCCTCTTTAATATTATCATTTGTTGGAGCATGTAATTTTGTGGTTCTTACATTCTTGTTGACGTGGTTTTTGTGACCGCACCAAACAGCAGAACAAAATAGTCCGAAGGCTACTCCGTTCTCTCTTGATCAAAGTATTCCGTGTGCTAAGATTGCGAGATAGATCACACGTTCAACTCCAAGGTTCCGAAATACTTGGAACACCCTCAGTTGGTTTGATGTGTATTGCTGTGTTCTTACGAGGGGACTTACACAATTGTTCAGGCTTCTTGCAGTTAACAACAGATAGATGATTTGAAGGGGATTTTGTGCATATGATTTGGCGATAAGTTCGTTTTCCTAAAGCTAATCAGAAATGTGCGGAAAGTAAATGAGTATAGGGCCTAAGAAACTTATATTCTATTCTTGATGCAAGATATGTGGAGCTCAATTTCGGCAGACTTCAACCGAATTTCACCTAGCCTCACGTTGGACAACTTCAGCAAAATTAGTGCAATCTTCAAAGGGATAGCAAAAGATGTTCAGATTATAATTTAGCATACATACACCATCAAAACGACGCATATAAGTATACAAATCACAATCGAAGTTAAACTCAAGATAATTTCCAGTCGACCACGCAAGGCGAACTTATCATCAACAAGCCGCTAGTGGTATGGAATGAAAAGAAGCTACCTCAATAAAACGCCGCACATCAAAGTAAACTACTTGCATGAAATGAAAATTAAGCTACTTGGATCCGAAAGGAAGAAGAGACCTTGCTAGCTATTCATGACAAAGACGAATTCCACCATCAATGAAAAGATCTATTATCATGAAAGTGTTACACAACAATCTCCACAAAAATTTTCAAAGGGAAAACTTTCTTTCTTCTCCACACTAAACAAAATGTCTACTATACTCTACCCTCTAGTCTCCAAGCTCTAATGCTAATGTCTGATCTAATTCTAATCTCTAATGAATTACAAATGAGGGGGACTCCCCCTTTTATAGGTAGCCAGGTCCAAAAGACGGCTAGGGTTACAATCAAAAGAGTGGCCAAGATCGTGCCACCTCAGCCCTAACCCTAAAAACTGCCAGAATGGGGAGTGGTACATTAAATGAATCAAAGATTCCCACTCACTCCCAAAATAGAAAAGGCAATTAATGCCCATAATCAGTCTTCTAGAAGATCCTCGTCCAGTAGTGCATTCCCGTTCTCCTTCTCTCGGCTGCAAACTCAACGAATCTGCCAAGTCAACCTCAACCTCCTGAACTGAAATGGGTGGAATGCAATCAATTTTGGAACTCTAACACCAGGATTGAATGTTCATGCCTTGTACAAGATTTTCTCCAAGCAACCAAGGAATCTGTGTGCTCTGGATCAAGGCGAGAAAGTGAAGTGTTCTCGAAATCATCTTGTACGAAGGTCTTCACCTCTGAAAAGAAAGGCACCACCTACCCTCAAATTATCAACATTAACTTCATCCGGATTCAACCGCCTAGCAAATATGGCCTCAAAAGTATTTTGAACTCCATCAATGATATTGGCCATAGCCTTCGTATCCTGGTGAATATGCCTTGCGTCGAAGAAACCATCACTCGATTGATGAAGAATACCATCTAGAAAATCATACCGCTATTCTCAATGACCCTCCATCAATCGCAATGCAACGGAACATGCCTCAATGCCTCAAGATAATTACTTTGCTCGATAGACGTAAGCATCACCCCAAGCCGATCAACAGCCTCCATTCGTGCCAAAATACTGGAAGCCTGCTGAAAAGCAAAAGCAAGGTCCTCCATAAACTTTTCTGTCTCAGCACGAACTCCTGTGACCCACTTGTTTGCTTCCTGTGCCATCTTCCCTAACTCCATCAAGCCAATGATTGACTCTCTAGGTATCTCTGCTGAAGGCTCTATCACTGGAATCTCCTGCCCACAAGAACAGGACAACTGTTGCACATATCCAATTAAAGCCTTGTGTTCTCTTTTCAACTTTTTATACTTTCCTTCCTTCTTGAATAATCTGTCTTTGAGGGCGAGGTAGGAGTTATCACACTCCTCTACAATCTGCGCACCAGTGGGGCGTCCTAACTCCAAAGTTGTGACCACGTAATTTTCTGGCAATGCTTCGTCTCGGTTACAATCAACCTGTGGCACGGCGACATGAAGAGTGCGAGAGCCATCTTCATCCGTTGATATCTTCGAGAAATTTCGTGCTCTCCTTCTGTGGAGGTGCACTGATCCTATTCAAAAATTCTTCCATCTCAACTGCGGGATCAATCTTCTCACTGGGGCTTCTTCTCATCCTATCCCTGAGCCAATCAGGCACATTGTACTGTATATGAAAGGGCTGCTGCTCTTGTGCCTCTACTTCTCGAACTTGCTCAACTTCTACATTATTCTAGCGAGGCTCATCGTCTTCAAGGGGCTGAGTGTCTCCTGAAACTATATCATCATCATCATCCATAGCCGCCTTTAACTCCTGCTGAAACTGAGGGTCAATAATAGTCCCCTCATCATCCTGCTAATCAACTCTGCTAGGTGCGTGACACTCTGGCCAACCGACTCTCTCCATGGTGGCTGATTGTTCTCCTGTACTGCTTGTACCTGATTCAATGCATTCCTTTGATCAGCAAACAAGGAAACCTCATGTATGCTTGGAGAACATGTCTCCAATGGCGTGGGTGACTCAACTGCGACACGTGGAGGCTCTGGCTGAATAGGCTCCTACCAAACTAGCTCTTTCCTTCTGGACTCTGGACCTCGTGTGATTTGCTTCTTTCTGCCGGTGGTGGGTGTCCTGTGGTCTCCCATCAAATTGTAAGTCAAGGCAATTGACCTACTCTTCAATCTGCTCACACGCCTGTCAACCCATGCTCTAGTAAATGTCAAAACTGGAATAGAAAGTGTGTCCAAGTCAACAACCTCTGGTTCTGACCAATCCGGGAGCGAAAGCGGAGTATCTCTCACTGCTGCATAATCTAGATGGACAACGTCCATATCCTCATTCACCTGGTCTGGAACCAGAACAACTTCGCACTCCCTGATCAAAGTAATTGGCAACCGAGAGAACATTCTTTTCCTGACTTCAATCTCATCTGATGCATCAGCCCAATAGTCCTCAATATTTTCCTTGTGTTTAAACTCCTCTGATAGTACCCATTTGATGTTATTGTGCGGATCATAGTGCTGTCGCCTAGTGTGCTAGGAAAAGTGATAAAATTGAAGCTCACTCTCAGCCTCTCTAGCTGCCTGTAATGGACACACTTCATCCGAGTTGCCCATGACAATTGGGAATTCAATCCCTCCCTTCTTCTTTTTCTTCTGAATCTTATCGTAGGCGAGCAACTACCTAGATATTTCTAACATCAAAATTCTATCGGTTGGGTACTTAGGCAGCCTATATGGGTACGATGAAAAACCTTGCAACCTTATATAAGAAAACTTCGGAAACTGAATGAACCAGCACCCATACCTTTCAATCAATTCCTGGGCCTCCCTCGAGATTCTGTGATGCAACCGCTCTTGAAGCAATCTCGTAATGTGCATGGTGAAGGCGTCATTGACACGCTTGTAATGAATAGTGCTTGCCAAATGCAACTGCGGACAAGCCTAACGTATTTTAAACTGGTGAGAGCCACAACCAACAGGCTCCTTGTATGAAATTCCTCGATACTTCGTCATACGAGCCAGCATGTAAATGATGTAAGAGCTCATGTAAAACGTCTTCGTCCTTCTCAGGCTTAGGAGCTGCTCATGCAAATTGTCACTGATCATCACAGCCTAGTTGACGTAATTTTTCCCTTCCAGCACGAGGTTGATGTAATAAAACATCCATGGCTCGAAAATAAAGGACTGTGGGCAACCACCAACTCGACTCAGCATCATAATGAGATCACAATATTCCTGTTTCAAGTCATCTGCAATAATTTGTTTCGGCAGCTTCGTACGAGAAGGCTTAGGATTACTCATCCAGTGAGTGTTGATTGTCTCCATGCATCTCTCGAATGCAGAAGCATACATCCGCTCAGCTCGCTCTCTGGATTTGTAAACCATGTTTCTGTGCACCGGGATCCTGAAAGCTTCACCAATGGCAGCAGGAGTAAGATTGGCTAGCACTTGGCCATCCGGTGACATGATCGATCTGTGATCCTTCTCATAATAATTGGCGCACTCCATCATCAGCTCCGAACACTGAATGGCTGGTGGGAAACCAGCGGCTGCATATAATCCGCTTCAAACAATATTGTGCGAAGTGGTCGAAGGTCGATGACTTCCAATCCCCAACATTCTGTTCTTGAAGGCCTCAAGGTTGACGGAGCCCAAGTTGGTATCTGTCAGCTTGCCCAACTTCGAAATGAACTTTGACTCTGGCATGAATGTTTTGCTCAGCTTCTTGATCACAGCCTGTCTGGATGCACCATTGTTATCTTTGCCAGTCGCCCTTGCCTCAGCCATCTGCAGGACAATAAACATTCATCAACAAATTAATTTATAAAATAAATAAGACATCGTGTAGGGGCTGCAGTCGACTTTTTAAAATTTGAGAAGTTGCAACATTCAATTCTTCTGCAAACCTCAACTTCTCCTTCACAAGCTTTCGAACTTCAATCACTTAGAAAGATTTCTAAGTAAGCTTTAGCTTTAGCAACTTCAAGCTTTAATAAAATCGCCCACTTCACACTGGCAATCAGCAACCTCAATCAGCAATTGTAAATTCGTACTTTTAAACTCTTGCTTCAAGGCGTCCTTCTTAACACTGGCAACTTCAAACCTCAGCAACAAATCAAGCTTCAGCCACAACACAAGCAAATTCGCACCTTCTTTAATCAGCAAGTGCGCACCTCCAGAAGTTTCAGCCTTTAGCAACTTTGAACTTCAGCAAACTCCTCTTTAAGTCGAAATCTCTTTAGCAATCATTCACCTCAGATTTTGGAACTCAGCAACAAGCTCAAGTCGTCCTTCTCAGCTTCAAATTGAATCCAGCAATACTTCAGCCTTAACAAAAGTTTGAACTCTTCAAGCTTCAATAATGCTCAGCAACAAACTTCAGAGCAAATTCGAATTCTTCAACTGTGAAAAACAAGTGAGAAACTTCTCAATTTTATAGCCAAAAATCGAATTCTAGAAGGAGCCAATTATAGCCAGTACATTTAATTTCCACTACTCCACTTCAAAAATTTGAATTTTCCCTCTCTGGTATTTCTGACACTTGTCTCTCGACGTCAGGAATCTTGCTCTTCTAGAAGCTCAACTTTGACTGACATCTTTTAATTTACTTTCGAAAAATTTAATTTAAATTCATCCTTTTAATTCACCAGCCGGAGCTTTGTCACTTGAATTCGAACTTTACTTCTCTTCAACTCTGGAAAATTTACTTGTGAAGAACTAGATTAAAATCATCTAGGCAACTCACTTTAAATTCGTTGTCCGGAGAAATTCATCTTGAAAGCTCATTTTATTCTCTGCCTTAGAAAATTTTAAATTATCCCTTAGGAAAATTTCACAATTTGAGCACTGATTGAATTCTTCACTGAAAAAGTGTTGGCGAAGTGTGGAAGACATGGAAATCCATCTATCATCACAAATGTTCAGTACCCAGAAGAAAATTTTCTCCAGAACGCGATGAATCCATGGGTGCCCAACGAACGGGTTCATTTAATCCTTTAAATTTTGAACCTTAGAAAAAATATTATTCCACCAGTTTAAATTCATTCTTCATCTGTGATCATCCTATGTTCTGACTTGAGAAATTTTTTAATCATCTTGCATTGCCATCATCTGACTTCATCACCGTGAAGTTTGCTCGCGCTCTAAGAAGAATTTCCATCACCTTGATCTCTAGGCGTATTTTCTAAGGAAGAGAATACTTTGCCTTAGAGAAAAAAAAAATTTAAATCACCTTGCACTTTGAAAATTTGCCTTAGAAAATTTTATTCATTCGCCAGTGGTGGAAATTTCATCAACTTCACTTAGAAAAAATTTTATTCATGAAGGCGCCTAGCACATTTTATTTCTCTCACCACTTTGCATTTTACTTCACACTTGAAAGGCATTTTATTTAAAGCTCCAACGCCTTAGGAAAAAAAAAATTCATCACAACATCTTTTATCTCACTTCACATTCTAGGCGCATAGCATATTTGAAGAAAATTTAAAACCACGCCTAGCATTTTGTTTTCACCACTTCACACGCCTTGGGAAAAATTCTCTAACACCTTATAACACTCATCACCCTGGGCGCATATAGCACTTGGAGGAAAATGCGCCTAGCATTTATCTTGCTTTGACCACGCCTTGGAGTATTCACTTACCTTTTAACTCATTTACCACCCTTCATTTACTTTTACCACCTCCAACTTGGGCGCATTTGAGCTAGGCAAGAGGATGACTCTTCAACTTCCCTTTTTTTGTCTTCACTTGACCCCATTTGGGCACATTTAGGAATGGGAGGAGGACGAAATTTGTTGACTTGTTGACTTCTCTCCTTCTTGGGCGCATTTGAACATATGTGGTGGATGAAATTTCCCACGCCTAGCCTGTGACCCTTCACCTTCTTAGTTTTTGTCTTGACATGGCTTGTTTGGGGCGCATTTCCACCTAGGAGGAGGATGAAAAACGTTGACCACTTTAACTTACTTCTCTTTTGAGCGCATTTTGCCATGTTTGAAGGATGGGCGCATTTAGGGGGGTGAGGAGGACGAACTCAACACTTAGAAAATTTTTGCTATTCAACCTTCAAGGTGGGCGCATTTTGGCCTAGCTACTGGATGAAAATTGTTGACTTTCTTTGACCTTTTGTATTTTGGGCGCATTTTACCCCTTGAGCAGGATGAAATTTTGCCTTAGAATATTTTCATGCTTTCTACAGTTTCCCTTGGGCGCATTTGAGCTAGGCAGGAGGATGAGAAATGTTGACTTTCTTTGACTTACCTGAACTTTGGCGCATTTCACCTGGTGAGCAGGACGAGCTTTCATACTCAAAAAAATTTTATCATGTCTTCATCAACTTGGGCGCATTTTGCCATGGCTGCAGGATGAAGTTTCAGACTTGTTGGTTGGAAATTTTGTATTCTTGTGAAAGCGTACAAAATTGAGATTTCAACCACAGCACGTGAGTTTGAACTCTCCTAATTAAGGGAAGGCTCCCCCTTTTAACAAAATAAAATTGATATGGGTAGGACAGCAATCGTTCCTCTTGTTTCAGGAAAGATTATGTTCTTCTCTCTTCATAGAAAAGAAACAGTAAATGTTACTAAAACTTATTACAACAGCTGTGCAGTGAAATTAAGAGAGAGGAAATAAAGTTTCCTGAAAGCACAAAGACTTCCGTTACTTCCTCCGGGACGGGAAAACAATTCAATAAGCACAAAGTCTTGAAGAATGAAATCCTATCAACCTTTTTCAGAACGATTACTTGATGAAAAAGTACAACATAAAACAGCTCAAAGACTGTAATTACAATGTATCTTTTAACTACTCTAAATGAGAAATACTATGAGCACAAAGACTTATAATTCTTCTCTATTTCTAACACTAATTATGAATTCAATTCTCACATTTACAGCACAAAGTCTGCAGATATTTAAATCGAATCTCTTTTCAGCAATCTTCAACAATTCTCAAGTAATCACAAAATAATAAAACAAGGATTCAGCTCAAAGTCTAAAATTCCAGCTTCTTGATATTACTTGAAAATTCACAATATTCTACTATAAAGCTCAAAGACTTTATGAGTACAAAATTCTGCAGAGTTTTCTTGCTTGCTAAAAAGATAAAAGATTACAATAGACCCCTCAAGTATTTATAGGAGGAAGGTCTGGAGAAAAAGGTGGGAGGATCTCAACAAACTTGAGAAAATCTCTCAACCGATAACTAATTGCGATTGACTTATTCAAAATTACAATCCAAATTGTGATTTGTCTTGTAAGATTTTACATGTAATTACATTTTCGAAAATTGCAAGGAAAGAACACTTGCAATTGCAAAATTTGTTTTTACATATATATTGTCGAAAGTAAAATTACATAAAACAATCTAAAATTTTAATCTGCTTCATTCCTATCTTTGAAAGATAAGAATTTGCTGATGATGGTCTTCAACTCATTCGGATCTGGACCCAACGTGTTCTTGGCCACTGCAACTGTCTTCAGAATTACATCAAAGTATCTGATAGTCGCCAATCTATGCTCTTCGTAAGTAGTTTGCATTTTCTCAAGGATTGTCTGATGATTGACAAGCTTTTGAATTGAATCCATAGAAAACTGCTCTGATTCCATTTGTTGACGAAGATTGGCTGCCATTTCGGAAATAACTGAATCAGCTGCAAGTAATTCATCTTCTTGATTTAAAACCGTACAAGACATCTTCTCAAAACTTGAAAGAATATCCTGCTGAACTTCATCATTCATTTCTAAAGTGGCCTGGATATCTTTAATAAGATCTTGAATGACCAATGATCTATTTGTCATAAGTTCCTCAAATTCTATGTACTTCTCTCTATTTGGCAAGATTGAGTTGTTGCATAGAATTTGTAACTTAACTTGATCTATCTCATGCCATATTTTTAAATCCTTCTCAAGTGATTCCAAAGTTTGTTTGAAGGCTTCCAAAGTCTGATTCAGCTTTATCTTTGCTATTCTGACATTCTTGAAAACTTGCAACGTCTTCTCAATCATTGGAATGCTTTGCTCAATTAGCTGAGTTATCCATGAATCAATTGCTTTAGCCTTTTGCGCAATTCTTTCTAATTGTCTAACTGATTCATTTGGAGGAGCTGTAGATAGAGAATCAACTGCCTCTGATGATCCTGTAATCCTTTGAATGACTGAAACTAGCTGAGCATTGTCTTCTTTGAGCTTTTCCTTTTTAGCTAAGAGTTCGTTATAGCTTTGTGTCAGAATTGTTACTGAACTCTGAGCATCCTGCATCATATTGGCATGAGTCTGCTTGCCCAATTCGACTCTTGTGAACTTGTAATCAGATACCTGCATTTCTTCATGTGGTTTATCAACTAAAGGCTCTGCAATTTCAGCATATTTCATTCTGTTGCTGTCAACAAAAACCTGTGAGACTGTCTTAGCTTTCTTTGCAATCACTGGTTTTGATTTCTTCAATTTTTGGAAATCAAAAATATCAGGAGACACTGCCTGTTTCTTTCTTTTGGGAGCAATTGAATTCAGCCATGGAGGAAGATCCAAAGTTGTCACATCTGAAATAGCAACTGTAGTCTCTGTAGAAATAGCCTCAGTTTGTGATACAACAGAAATTCTAGAAGGTGCCTCGGTTTGTACAGCAACAATGTTTTGTTTAGAAGACAAACTACAACTAGGATTGGCCATGAAACAATCAAAGCTTGTTACAGAGGTATCAATTTCTGGAAGAGTCATTTCTGACATGGCTGGAAAGATTGGATTTATGTCAAAAATACTCTTGAAGTTATCGGGCAAGCTTCTTATGGGAGTATTCATTACTGATGGAGGTTGATGACAAGTCTCTTGTGGTGGAATAGAAGGAACAAAAACGGTGGAGAAGGAATCAACATCACTGTCGATAGGGGACATAGGAGATATGACTGATTCTGGTATTGAAGCTTCAATGTGAGGAGTTATCTCACTTAGAATAGTAGAGGTCTCAAGAACCTCGTCTTCTTCTTGCTGATCTAATATCTGAATCTGCATTTCATTGACTTCTTTTCCCTTTGATGTTTCCCTTTCCAATGGTTGTTCTGGAGCTCTGCTTACTTTCAGCTTGATTCTGGTACTTGAAGAGGAAGCTCCTTCTTTTGATTGTTCTCTGATTTCTGATTTCAATCCTCTAGGACCAGCTGGGTCATCTTCAGCTCTAACTTTGATTTTGATAGTCTTGACACCTATGCTTTTGAGCCAAGAGTTGGTGTTCGCCAAGACTGATTGAAATCTATCAAAGATAGAGACGGATTCCTTTTGAGACCATTGAATTGCAGGAATGGGAGCATTAGCAACTCCTTGTTCTTCGTACTCAGGATCCAAAATCTGCCTATCATCAATTACTCCCTCTGGAATTAAAGTCAGATTTAGGTCAATAATTTGCTCCAAAGTTAGCCTGCAATAATCCATTTTGTATATATCCTTTTCTGTCCGGAGGTCTGCCCAAACGTCTTCAATGCGGTGAACATGAGTGAAGGAGGCTCTTTTTATTTTATCCTTCATCCTCCTGTAATCAAAATCCACTCTAGCTTGGAATCTCTTCAATGTTATCTCCTGAAGTTCAGTTTCCATTGCTTTGGCTCTTGAAGAAGTTGTCAAAGAATACCTGCCGATTACCAATGGATTATGTGAAGAAATACCAATTCCAGACTTGTGTTGCGTAGCTTGACGTGAATGAACTGCCATTAACTGCCTTCCCAGCTCCATCAGAATGATCTTATCAGTCGGATATCTTGGAAGCATATAAGGTTGGTCTTCAAAGCATCCAACTCTCATATAAGTGAATGTAGGAAATTGAAGAAACAAGCAGCCATATTGATTTACCTTATTCCAAGCTGCATCAGACACCCTGTTGTTTGCTAGTTCCTTGTCAAACAAACACATAAAATAACCAAAGAAGGCATCTTAAACCCTTCTATAATGCGCTCGACTTGGAATAAAAGTCAGCTGGTCATAATATTTCCATACAGGCACCAAGGATCTGTCACCTTCAGGAGATTAACTGCCTTCCCAGCTCCATCAGAATGATCTTATCAGTCGGATATCTTGGAAGCATATAAGGTTGGTCTTCATAGCATCCAACTCTCATATAAGTGAATGTAGGAAATTGAAGAAACAAGCAGCCATATTGATTTACCTTATTCCAAGCTGCATCAGACACCCTGTTGTTTGCTAGTTCTTTGTCAAACAAACACATAAAATAACCAAAGAAGGCATCTTGAACCCTTCTATAATGCGCTCGACTTGGAATAAAAGTCAGCTGGTCATAATATTTCCATACAGGCACCAAGGATCTGTCACCTTCAGGAGATAGGCCTGGAAAATGCCTCAAGGAAGCTGCTATATAAACCAAATATGAATTCATATAGAAGGTAAGAGTGGTAGGAACCTGTGCAAGTTGTTCACACAAACAGTCACTGATTATTTCTCCCCAGAAAATTGGATGATGTGCTTTTTTAATAACTACCATGAACTTATACATCCAGTTTTCAAACACATTAGAAACCTTCAACCCTGCTATTCTGCTCAGAAGAGTGATCATATCATTAATTTCCTCTATGAAATCAAACCGATACAACTTGGGTATACGGGTGACACAAGGTCGTGATTTGAGAAGCCACTTAGAATTGATATGTCTAATACAATCACTCTTTTTCTGCTCAAAATGTCTGTGAGCACTCTTCAATGAGATCTCTGAATATGTAGTTGCATCAGGAACTCTGAAAACTCTGTTGATTGTTTCAGCATCAAGTCTGATAACTACATTACCATCATCATCCTTGATTGTTCTGGATTGTCTATCAAAGCGTGTTGCACATGCAAGGACGAATTCTGGTTCTAGGGCAGCAACAGGAAAAGAAGACACCAGATGAATATGACTCCTCAGCAATTTTTGCATATCAGAAGAAGTAGATTTCTCAGCTCTGCCAAGAAATTCAGACATATCAACATGCCCGATTTATGTGTCTTTGATCTCGTCGATATTTGAAACGACGTGAGATGGAGAAATCTCATTCTGATATTTGTCGAATTTATACTTCATCTTTTTGCCTGCTGGAGAAGTTGGCTCGTCTGTCATTGAACAGGAATCTGCAAGACTGCGGTGAAAACCCCATAAGGTCAGAACATCATCAGCATCAACGTGAGAGGACATGGCGGAACTCAAACCCTAGAACAATGAAATGGACTTTGGAAGAAAGATGGAAGGCGAAAGAAGATGAATTCGAAATGAATGGAATGGTGGAATGAAAAACAGCATTTTGTCTTCTTGAAACAGCAAGACAAAGAGATCTTTGGCTTGGATTTGGAATTTCGTCCAAAAAGGTCAACTTTTGTGCTTTTTAAGGCAATTCGGGTTTTCAAATGACTTCAACAATTTCGGAACTTTTTGACACTTTAGCAATTTCTGCTTTTTGCAATTTCGGGATTTTGAAGAGCTTTGACAATTTTCACAAAGGCAATCGGGATTTTTCAGAAGTTTAACAATTTTTGCTTTTTGCAATTTTGAAAATTGTTATTTCAATTGCAAATCCCGAAATTGTATTTTTGAGCTAAAAATCCGAAATGAGAGACAAAGTGAATTATTTATTTTGGAAAATGATAATGGATATTTGAAGTGGATGAAACGAAGCATGGAAGATGAAATGAAGGCAACAAGGAAGTTTATTGCTGGAATGGTAAATGAGAAAAACACGTTTTTATCATAAGGCAGATTTAAAAGTGAAAAATGCATTATGTATGGAGTATAAAGGTATATGAAATGAGATGGAAGGCAAAAATTTCAGTGAGATGAAGGAGAGGGCGAGTGGGATGAAGGACATATGGCAATGGAATGAATTTGAAACATTATTGCTGAAACAGCAAAGTAATGAAAAACACATTTTGATAATAAAAGGCGAATTTAGATGGAATATATGTGTTATGCATAGGGTTCAAGACGAAAACATGGAGTATATGTAAGGCAAATGAAATAGTAAATGAGATGAAGGGAAATGGAGGAGATATGATACGAATGCGCATTATAAAAACGCGTTTTTATGTGAAGGCGGACTTTTCAGATAAAGAAAAACGCATTTAAGATAATGAAAACCAGTAAGAAAAACGCGTTTTGATAAAACTAACAAAAATACCAACAAATATACATAAATAAGCATTGGTAAAGGCAGTAAAAAGAAGAAAAAATGCGTAGAAAATAAAAACGCGTTTTGGAAAAGACGTCAAATCTAAAACAATATGTGTAAAAGACAGTGATGTTAAAAATAAAACAATAAATAACAGTAAAACGTTAAAAGAAAGAGGAAGAAATGCGAATCATACCTGAAGAAAAGTTGGAACTGAAAACAATGATGAAGCAAACCCTAGACGCGATGAGAAGAAGACAGAAACCCGGCTATTTACTGGTAAAAGTCCGAATTTCAGGCATTAAGGTCGACAAAATCTCCATGAAATGGGGAAGTAAATGCAAAGAAGAATTCAACCAGCTCGAATCTGAGAGATGTCGGACTTTTCAGAAGCTTTTGCAATGAAAAATGACATCAAAAACATGAATCGGGCTTTTTTTGAAGCTTTACATGCTTTTTTTTTAAACAAAATCGGGTTTTCAAGAAGCCAACGCAATTTCACTTTAAACAAATTCGCACTTTTCAGACCAAAAAGCAATTTTCATTTTGACAAAAATGAATACTTGTGAAAAATTCGGACTTTTTAAGTCACTAAAGCAAATTCGGGTTTTCAAGATCAAATAACAATTTTACTTTTATCAAAAACATAAAGACTTAGCAATTTCGGGTTTTTGAGAAACTTTAGCAATTTTGCTTTTAAGTTAAAATTTCCCTATTTGCTGAGTTGCTCCAAAAACCCGAAATTAGCCAAAAAGACACTAAAAACAACTCAGAAATTGACGAAAACGGAAACGTAAAGGGGAAAAAGAGTAGCCCAAAGGTTAATCAACCTAAAACAGAGATTTTCCACTCTTTGCACCTCGTAATGCGTGCCTTAGAGAAGAAAAATCTCAAGTTTTATGAAAATTTTGATTGGTTACCCAAATTTTGAAACGAGTTAAAAATTTAGGATAACAAGACTTAGAAATTTTTTTCTCATTTTCGCCAGTTTATCCATGCCTTGCTATTTATAGTAATCCCTCTAATTTTTTGCATCTCTGAAGCTCAGAATGATTTGAAATTTTAAACACTGCATCCTCTCGACCTTGTCACCCCGTTGACACTATTATTTTTAGTTGGCCTGCTATTTTTAGCCCATTTTTGAAGGTGATTTGCTATAAATAGTAATTGCTTGCTTCTGATAGCTCCACTGCTCCGATTAACTTGAAATTTGAATGAGGCGCTCCTCACCACGTGACCTATCTGTCGACATCAACGCATGCACCTGACTTGCTATTTTTAGCCTGTTTCCAAATTGACTTACTATAAATAGTAAGTGCTCCGTTTGACTTGAAATTTTACCAGCAGATAGCTTGAAGGATGCTGATCGCAGTGGTTTACACCGGTTTTCGAAAATTCTGACTTTTTGCCCCTCTTTTCATGTCCCGAAGTTGGAAACCCTAATTTGCATTGCATGCGTATCAAATGATCTCTGTTTGTCTTCGTTTCTGCTGCATTGCGATCAGCTCATGATTCTGAACTGCTGGGAGGCGGCTGCCGAGACACACCTGCTAAAAATAGTAAGTTCTTTACTGAGTGATTATCTCCGTTTGCATGTCATACCATTGCAAAGCTCTCGAAAAACCCACCAGGAATCATCTGACATGCAAACCCTAAAATTAGCCTCGGAAGACTGAATTTTGAAAGTCATTATCTCGCTTTGCATGTTATACTGTCGCGAAGGTCTCGAAAAACCCAGAAGGAATATCCACACATGCAAAGAAAAACTCTGCATCTGAGTCCTGAAATTTGTCCCAGAAGCTGGACTGCTAAAAATAGTAAGTTGTCTGTTTCAGCTCAAATTTTGCACGCGAGTGACTTGATGTGTTTTGGACGCAGTGTGACTGTCGGAATCTCAAAAATGCTGACGGATTGCCTGTAATTGCACACTTACTAAAAATAGTAAGTACCTCAGAATCTGATGAAAATTTGATGAGCCTGCTGGAAACATACTGACAACAATGTTAAGCTCTGTTTTCAATTTATTCACTCCGTTCACCCTTGGACTGACCAGGAAAGATGAAACCCTAATTTTCAGACTTGGTCAATTTTACGCTTAAGCTCAGTGACAGGCACAATCCCCGAAAGGCAGACATCAAAAAAGAGACAGAGAAAGAGAGAGGGAGAAACCCAAACCAAAAGACCAAAATGGAGCAAAAAATAAAGGGGTCCCCATCTTGAATGGGGCGATGTGTGAAAAGGTCACAACAATTCTACTATTCCAAGAGTTTATGGATCATTTTGGTATCAGAGTGGTTTTGATCTTTGTCGATTGTGGAAGTCTATTTGTATGACAGTGACAAGAACACAAAAAACCAGATGAAGGAATTAAATGCACAGATGACTACATTGGAAAGTAAATAAAGATGGCATAAAAATAATCTACCGTAGGTGAATTGGTGAAAGTTCTTACCATAAAATTTGGCATAAGGGTAGAAAAAGATTGGAAAGTAGAAGATTTCTTAAAAGAGCCCTCCAAAAATAAAAAAGGAAAAGAACAAACCCCATTTAAAGTAACAACTAAGATAGAAACTATAAATTTTGATAGGAAAATTAATGTGGAATCATTGGATTTGTGGATTAGACAAATTGAAGTATCTTTTAGTGTGTTGTATGGTGGAAAAATTATATAGTCAATTGTGGAAAAAAAAAGTCTACTGTAAGTAGTCTGGAAGAGTTTAAGGATATATTCCCTAGGAATTTCTATCCCACTAAACACAAAACTGATCAAGGATGTATTATTGACAAACATGTGGGCAAAGTGTGCAAGATCATACCACAGAATTTAGCAAGCAAGCCATGTTGAATGGAATAGACTTCGATGAGAACATGCTTAGAAGTTTCTTGGAGGGCTCTTCACCCATATCCGAAGAAGGGTAGTTACCACCAATCTAAAGGATTTGGATGAAGCATGTGTCCAAGCATATTATGTGGAGGAGAAAAGAGAAATGAAGGAGAGTCTTTGAAGCAAATGAACAAGCATTTAAAAGGTAATTGGAAGGTAAAGAAGCTACCACTGTTTTACAGAAAGATAAAGAGATAAAGAATCATTGTTATCACTGCAAAATAAATGGACATATAAATGCCAAGAGTTGGAAACTACATCTACAAAATTTAAAAAATGGATACGAAGGACTCAAAAAGTCCATGCTATGTAACTTTTGAGTCCTTTGTATCCTAATTTGCAGCAATGTATATATAACATGAAGAAATATTAATTTGGAAAAATACCTTTGGTAATGTCTAAGACATGTGGTTTGAGAGAAATTGAGTTAAGATCCTTCAAAAGTACAAGCTATAATGATTAGGCCTTCACCAAAGAGTGCTACTAAAACTAGGATTTTTGTGAAGGTTGCATATTGCATAATATATGAGGAAATTTATTGCTGCATTTTCCTCCATAGCCTCATCTTACACCAAGTTGTAGCAATGGGGAGGAGTTTTCATTGGGTAAGTGTTGTGACCTTTTCACACATCGCCCCATTCAAAATGGGGACCCCCTAAATTTTGCTCCATTCTGGTCTTTTGGCTTTGGTTTTTGTCTCTCTCTCTCTCTCTTTCCGTCTCTTTTTTGTCTGCCTTTCCGGGGATGTATCCATCGTTGAGCTTAAACGTGAATTTGGCCAAGTTTGAAGATTAGGGTTTCCATCTTTCCTGGTCAGTCCGAGGTCGAATGAGGTGAATAAATTGAAAACAGAGACTAACATTGAGGTCAGTGTGCTTCCAGCAATCTTCCACTAAAATTTCGTCAGATTCCGGCTACTTACTATTTTTAGTAAGTGTGAAATTCAGGGCATTCTATCAGCATTTGTGAAATTCCAACAGTCACACTGCATTCAGAACACATCAAGCTGCTCACGTGCAAAATTTGAGCTGAAACAGACACCTTGCTATTTTTAGCAGTTCAGCTTCCAGAGCAAATTTCAGGGCTTGGATGCAGAGTTTTTCAACGCATGTCTGGAGATTCCTTCTAGGTTTTCGAGACCTTCGCGACAGTATAACATGCAAAGTGAGATGACAACTTTTAGAGTTCAGCCTTCAGAGGCTATTTTTAGGGTTTGCATGTCGGCATATTCCTTATGGGTTTTTCGAGAGCTTCGCAGTGATGTGACATGCAAACGGAGATGGTCACTCAGTGAGAAACTTACTATTTTTAGCAGGTGCGTCCCGGCAGCTGCCTCCCAGCACTTCAAAATCACGAGCTGATCGCAATGCAACAGAAACGAGAACAAACGGAGATCATTTGATATGCATGCAGAACAAATTAGGGTTTCCAGCTTCGGGACTTGAAAAGAGGGGTAAAAAGTCAGAATTTTTGAAAACCGGTGTAAACCACCGCGATCAGCATCCTTCAGGCTATCTGCTGG
The DNA here is from genome assembly GCA_007258455.2 of Sequoia sempervirens. Lineage (NCBI taxonomy): Eukaryota > Viridiplantae > Streptophyta > Pinopsida > Cupressales > Cupressaceae > Sequoia > Sequoia sempervirens. The sequence goes on from VDFB02358994.1 coordinate 50,414, forward strand.
TAAAATTTGAAGACAAACGGAGCACTCACTATTTATAGTAAGTCATTTTAGAAACAAGCTAAAAATAGCAAATCAGTTGCATGCGCCAATGTCAACGGGTAGGTCACGTGGTGAGGAGCACCTCATTCGAATTTCAAATCAAACGGAGCTGTGGAGGTATCAGAAGCAAGCAGTTACTATAAATAGCAAACCACCTTCAGAAATGGGCTGAAAATAGTAAGCCGACCCGAAATAGCAGTGTTGACAGGTTGATGAAGTTGTGAAGATCCAGTGTCTAAAATCTCAAGACAATCTGAGCTTCAGAGATGCAAGAATTGAAGGGCTTACTATAAATAGCAGGCATGGATAAACTGGCGAAGATGGATAAAAAATGGCTAAGTATTGAGTTTCGTCCTGCTCACTGGGTAAAATGCACCCAAATTGGTAGAGAAGCATAAAAAAAATTCTAAGTCCAAAACTCGTCCTCCTACCTAGCCAAAATGCGCCCATGCAGCATGAAGGTCAAAAGGGTCAAAGAGTTTCATCCTGCAGCCATAGCTAAATGCGCCCAACTCAAGGTAGTAGCATGAAAAAATTCTAAGTATGAAACTCGTCCACCTCCCATGGCAAAATGCGCCCATAGAAGGAGAGCAAGTCAAAGAAAGTCAACATGTTTCATCCTCCTTACCCATCAAAATGCGCCCACATTGAGAGAGTTGATAGCAAAAATTTCTAGGGCGTTGGAAGTTTCATCCACCACATATGCCAAAATGCGCCCAAAAGGAAAGAAGTCAAAGGAGTCAACAAAACTCATCCTCCTCCTAGGCCTAAATGCGCCCAAAAGAAGGCATGTGAGGACAAAACAAAGGAAGATGAAGAGTCACATGCAAGGCGTTGGAAATTTAAAATTCTTCTCACCCTCTAATATGCGCCCATCCTCCTCCTAGGCTCAAATGCGCCCAAATGGGGCCATGTGAAGACAAAAACAGGGAAGTCCAAGAGTCATCCTTCATGCATGTCAATATGCACCCAAGTTGAAGAGAGTAAAAGTGAATGTAAGGTGGCAAACAAGGTAAAAGTGAAGATGAAAGATGAAATATGCTAGGCGTGGTCAATATTCTTCTTCAAGTGTCATATGCGCCTAGGGTGGTGAAGTAAATACAAAGTGGTAAGTGTTACTAGGCGTTGAAAAATGCCAAGGTGGTGGAGTAAAGTTGATGAGAAAATATTGCAAGGTGGTGAAAACAAAGTTGCTAGGCGTTGAAAGTGCTAGGTGTTGAAAATTTTTCCAAAGACAAGATGAATATCCTTCACCAAGTTAGATATGCGCCCAAGGTGTTGATGAATATTGCTAAGGTGTTGGAGTTTTAAATAAAAATGTCTTTCAAGTGTGAAATAAAATGCAAGGTGGTGAGTGAAAAATAAAATATGCTAGGCGCCTTCATGAAAATTTTCCAAGTGAAGTTGATAATTTTTCTCACAGGCAAGGTGAACAAAGTTGAACAAAATTTCCTAAGGCAAAAATAAAATTTCAAGGTGATTTAAAATTTTTCTAAGGCAAAGAATTTTCTTCCTTAGAAAATACGCCTAGACATGGAGGTGATGAAATTCTTCTTGAAGCACGAGCAAATTTTCCAGTGATGAGGTCAGAAAATATTGGCCTTGCAGGATTGATAAAAATTTTCAAGTCGGAGCAACACAAGATGTTCACAGAGATGAACGGGATTAAAATTGATTGAATAATATTTTTCTAAGGTTCAAAAATTTTTAAAATTAAATGAATCCGTTCGTTGTGTACCCATGGATTCATCGCGTTTTAGATAAAATTTTCTTCTAGGTACTGAACGTTTGTGATGATAAATGGATTTCCATGTCTTCTGCACTTCGCCAAGGCCTTCAAAATGAAGAATTTAATCGGTGCTCGAATTGTGAAATTTTCCTAAGGGAGAATTTAAAATTTTCTAAGGCAAAGTGAATAAAATGTGTTTTCAAGATAAATTTCTCCAGACAACGAATTTAAAGTGAATTGCCTAGATATTTTCGATTGAGTTCTTCACAGATGAATTTTCCAAAGCGTCTGAGGTGATTAAAATTTAAAATTCGCGAGACAGAACTTTGGCTGGCGAATGGAAGTTGTTAAATTGATAAGTTTAAATTAAAAAATTTCGAAAGTGAATTTAAAATGTGATAGTCAAAGTTGAGTTTCTAGAAGAATGAGATTCCGGACAAGTGTCAAAAACGCTAGAGAGGGAAATTCAAATGAAGTAGTGGAAATTTAATTCACTGGCTAAACTTAGCCTCTTCTAGAAATCGATTTTCCTATAAGAGTTGAGAGTTATTCACTTCTTTTTCACAGCTGAAGAAAGTTCGCTTTGCTCTGAGTTTGATATTGCTGAAAGTTGCTAAGACGGAAGTATTGAAGGAGTTCGAATTTTTGACGCTGGAGTGAGTTGCTGAGTTTAAAATCTGAAGTTGCTGAGACACAAATTTTAAAGAATTTATTGCTGAAGCTGAAGTCTGCAAATGCAAGTGAGAAGTATGACTTGGAGTTGGAGAAGTTGTTGAAGTAAATAGGCGCCAAGTCATTTGGAAGTTGCTGCAATTTGAAAATCTAAGTCTGAGCTTGTGAAGTGCGAAATTGCTGATTGAAGTTGTTGAAGTGTCGAATTTGCTGAGATTTTCTAAGAGTTGAAGCTTGAATTTATTGAAGAAGAAGTTGAGGTTTGCAAATGAGAAATAATAGTGCAACTTCTTGAAGTCGACTGGCAGCCCTGCAAAGTATTTTATTTATTTTTTCTAAGTTAATTTGTTTATGAATGTTTATTGTTTTGTAGATGGTTGAGGCAAGGGCGACTAGCAAGGATAACAATGGTGCATCCAAGCAAAGCTGTTATAAAGAAGCTGAGCAAGTCTTTCTTGCCAGAATCGAAGTTCACTTCAAAGTTGGGCAAGCTGACTGATACCAACTTGGGCTCCATCAACCTAGAGACTTTCAAGAACAGAATGCTGGGGATTGGTGGTCATCGACCTTCGAACATTTCGCACAACATTGTTCGAAGTGGATTATATGCAGCTGTTGGTTTCCCTCCAGCCATTCAGTGTTCGGAGCTGATGATGGAGTGCGCCAATTGCTATGAGAAGGATCACAGGCCAATCATGTCACCGGATGGGCAAGTGCTCGCCAATCTCACTCCTGCCGCCATTGGTGAAGCTTTCGGAATCCCAGTGCATAGAAACATGATTTACAAATCGAGGGAGCGAGTTGAGCGAATGTATGCTTCTGCATTCGAGAGATGTACGGAGACGATCAATACTCACTGGATGAGCAATCCCAAGCCCTCTCGTACGAAGCTGCCGAAACAAATTATAGCAGAAGACTTGAAGCAGGAGTAGTGTGATCTCATTATGATGCTGAGCAGAGTTGGAGGTTGCCCGCAGTCATTTATTTTCGAGCCGTGGATGTTCTATTACATCAACCTCGTGCTGGAAGGAAAGGAGTACGTCAACTGGTCAAAAATGATCAGTGACAATTTGCATGAGCAACTCCTGAGCCTGAGAAGAACGAAGACATTCTATATGAGCTCTTACATCATCTACATGCTGGCCCGTATGACGAAGTATAGAGGAATTTCATACAAGGAGCCTGTTGGTTGTGGCTCTCACCAGTTCAAAATTCATGAGGCTTGTCCGCAGTTGCATTTGACAAGTACTACTTATTACAAGCATGTCAATGACGCCTTCACCATGCACATCACGAGACTCCTTCAGGAGCAGATGCATCACAGGATCTCAAGAGAGGCCCAGGAATTGATTGAAAGGTATGGGTGTTGGTTTATACAATTTCCAAAGTTTCTTACATAAGGCTGCAAGGATTTTCGTCTTATCCATATAGACTGCCTAAGTACCCAACCAATAGAATTTTAATGTTAGAGATATCTAGGCAATTGGTTGCCTACAATAAGATTCAGAAGAAAAAGAAGGGAGGTGTTGACTTCCCCATTGTCATGGGCAATTCAAATGAAGTGTGTCCTTCATTACAGGCAGCTAGAGAGGCCGAGAGTGAACTTCAGTTTTATCACTTTTCATATTACACCAGCCGACAGCACTATGATCCGCATAACAACATCAAATGGGTACTGTCAAAGGAATTTAAACATAAGGCAAATATTGAGGATTATTGGGCTGATGCATCAGACGAGGTTGAAGTCAGGAAAAGAATGTTCTCTCGGTTGCCAATTAACATGATCAGGGAGTGTGAAGTTGTTCCGGTTCCAGACCAGGTAAATGAGGACATGGACGTTGTCCATCCAGATTATGGCGCAGTGAGAGATACTCCACTTCCACTCCCAAATTGGTCAGAACCAAAGGTTGCTGACTTGGACACACTCTTCATTCCAGTCTTGACATTCGCCAAAGCATGGGTTGACAGGCGGGTGAGCAGGTTGAAGAGTAAGTCGATTGCTTTGACTTACAATTTGATGGGAGATCACAGGACACCCACCACTGGCAGGAAGAAACAAATCACACGAGGTCCGGAATCTCGAAGGAAGGAGCTAGTTCGGCAGGAGCCCATTCAGCCAAAACCTCCAAGAGTTGCAGTTGAATCACCCACGCCATTGGAGACACGTTCTCCAAGCATACAGGAGGTCTCTTTATTTGCTGATCAAAGAAATGCATTGAATCAAGTGCAAGCAGTACAGGAAAATAATCAGCCACCACAGAGAGAATCAGTTGGCCAGAGCGTCAACGCACCTGCTAGAGATGATCAGCAAGATGATGAGGGGACTACTTCTAACCCTCAGTTTCAGCAAATATTAGAGACGGCTTTGGAGGATGATGATGATATAGTTTCAGGAGATACTCAGCCACTTGAGGACGATGAGCCTCGCCAGAATGATGTAGAAGTTGAACAAGTTCGAGAAGCAGAGGCACAAGAACAACAGCCATTTGATATACAGTATACAGTACCTGATTGGCTCAGAGATAGGATGAGGAGAAGCCCCAACGAAGAGATTGATCCAGCAGTTGAAATGGAAGAGTTTTTGAACAGGCTCAGCACACCTCCACAGAAGAAGAGAGCACGAAAGTTTTCAAAGATATCAACTGATGAGGATGGTTCCCGCACCCTTCACATGGCTGTGCCACGGGTTGATTGTGACCGAGATGAAGCAGTGCCAAAGAACTACGTGGTCACAACTTTGGAGTTAGGACGCCCCACAGGTGCACAGATTGTAGAAGAATGTGATAACTCCTACCTCGCCCTCAAGGACAAATTATTCAAGAAGGAAGGAAAGTACAAGAAGTTGAAAAGAGAGCATAAGGCTTTGATGGGATATGTGCAGCAGTTGTCTCGTCCTCGTGGGCAGGAGATTCCAGTGATAGAGCTTCCAGCGGAGATACCTAGAGAGTCAATCAGTGGCTTGTTGGAGTTAGGGAAGATGGCACAGGAGGCAGACAAGTGGGTCACGGGAGTTCGTGTTGAGATAGAAAAGTTTATGGAGGACCTTGCTCTTGCTTTTCAGCAGGCTTCCAGTATTTTGGCACGGATGGAGGCGTTGATCGGCCTGGGGTGATGCTTCCGTTTATCGAGAGCAAAGTAATTCACCGTCTTGAGGCATTGAGACATGTTCCTTTGCGGTTGCTGATTGATGGAGGGGTCATTCAGGAGAATGACAGGTACGACTTTTCTAGATGGTATTCTTCAGCAATCACGAGACGTCGTTTCTTTGACGCAGCACAGGCGGATTCAACTAGAGTACGGAAGGCTATGGCCAATATCATTGATGGAGTCCAGAATACTTTCGAGGCCATATTTGCTAGACGGTTGAATCCAGATGAGGTGAATGTTGATAATTTGAGGGGTAGGCTAGTGCCTTTCTTTTCAGAGGTGAAGACCTTCGTACAAGATGATTTTGAAAACACTTCTACTTTCTCCACCTTGATCCAGAGCACGCAGGATTCCTTAGTTGCTTGGAGAAAATCTTGTGCAAGGCATGAGCAGTCAGTTACAATGTTGGAGTTCCAACTTGATTGCATTCCACCCATTTCAATTCAAGAGGTTGAGGATGTACTTGGCAGGTTCATCGAGTTTGCAGCCAGAGAGAAGGAGAACGGGAATGCACTACTGGACGACGATCTTCTAGAAGACTGATTGTGGGCATTAATTGCCTTTACTATTTTGGGAGTGAGTGGGAATCTTTGTTCATTTATTGCATCACTCCCCATTCTGGCGGTTTTTAGGGTTAGGGCTGAGGTGGCTTAATTTTAGCCACTCTTTTGATTGTAATCTTAGTCGTCCATTGGACTGGGCTATCTATAAAAGGGGGAGTCCCCCTCATTTGTACCTCATTAGACATTAGCATTAGATTTGGAGATCAGACTAGAGAGTAGAGCAGAGTAGACATTTTGCTTGATAGTTTAGCATAGTGTGGACAAGAAAGAAAGTTTTCCCTTTGAAAACTTTTGTAGAGATTGTTGTGTAAAACTTTCATGATAATAGATCTTTTCATTGATGGTGGAATTCGTCTTTGTCATGGATAGCTAGCAAGGTCTCTTCATCCTTTCGGATCCAAGTAGCATAAAGTAGCATAATTTTCATCTCATGCAAGTAGTTTACTTTGATGTGTGGTGTTTTATTGAGGTAGCTTCATCTCATTCCATACCACTAGCAGCTTGTTGATGACAAGTTCACCTTGCGTGGTCTACCGGAAATTATTTTGAGTTTAACTTCAATTGTGATTTGTGTACTTATATGCGTTGTCCTGATGGTATACATATGCTAAATTGTAGTTTGAATATCTTTTGTTATCCCTTTGAAGATTGCACTAATTTTGCTGAAGCTGTCTGACGTGAGGCTAGGTGAAATTCGGTCGAAGTCTGCTGAAATCGAGCTCCACATATCTTGCATTTAGAATAGAATATAAGTTTCTTAGGCCCTACACTCATTTACTTTCCGCACATTTCTGGTTAGTTTTAGGAAAGTACATACCTTATTGCCAAATCACACATGCAAAATCCCCTTCAAATCATCCATCTACTGTTAACTGCAAGAATCCTGAACAATTGTGTAAGTCCCCTCATGAAAACAGCAATTCACATCAACCAACTGAGGGTATTCTAAGTATTTCGGAACCTTGGAGTTGAACGTGCGAACTTCCTCGCAATCTTAGCGCACAGAATACTTTGATCAAGAGAGAATGGAGTAGCCTTCGGACAATTTCGTTCTGCTGATTGGTGCGATCACAAAAATCACATCAACAGTAAGGAACATGGTGAAGTTCTTAAAACATTAATATATAAGATTAGGCATGCTCTCGTGCTTGCTCTTCCTAACTTGCAACGACCTTTTGAGGTGGAGACCGATGCAAGTGAATATGCTATGGGTGCTTTTTTACTCTAAGATGATAAACATGTTTGTTATCATTCAAAGCTTTCTACGTCAGCAGTCAGAGGATGTCTCGTTTATGATAGAGAATTATATGCACTGTTTCAAACTATTAAAAATGGAGGCAATATTTGTTTGGCAAAGAAACTATTGTGCATACTAATTGTCAACTTCTACAATATCTACAATCACAAAATAAATACAACAAGCAAGACACCACAGATGAATGGAGTTCTTGCAACAAATTCATTTAATGATCAAAATCAAAAAAGGAAGCACTAAGGTAGTGGTGGATGCACCCTCTAGGCCACCTATTTTAAAACCAACTTCAGCCATGGCTATGGTAACACAATTGGAGCCTTTCACAAAGGCTTATATTAAAAAATATGTTAATGATGAAGACTTTGGGAAGAAGTTGAAAGAAGTACAAGCTCAAGGGATTGCAACAAGTGATAAAGACTTCTATCTCAAAGAAGGTTTGCTTTATAAGGTAGGAAAATAATGTTAAGGAATAAGATTGTCTAGAAAAGTTACAAGATGTTTCTAGAAGAACTCGAATCTTCTAGAAACTAGAAGCAACTAGAAGTTATTTAAGGAAAAGAACATTCTAGTTTTAGAGTTCTCTAGAATATTAGAAGTTTCTAGACATTAAAGGCACCAAGTATAAATATGAGGCTGTCCATTGTGAACAGCACTACTGTTGAGGTAAGTTGTTGGATTGTATGTAAGCAAGTTAAATCAATATAATTTATTTCAACCATTTCACAATTGTTTTATGCTTTGTTTTTGCCCCGTTTGCTGTTGTTATTTTATTATTTGGGCATGTTCTTACATGGTATCAGAGCTAGAAATCTTCTAACAGGGTTAAAATATTGTTGAATTGATATTTGTTTAGCAAAATAATCTTGAAGTCATTCAATCTATTTGTTTGAGGGCTGTTTTTTTCTAACATGGGCTCTACAAATGAAAGTTTGTCAATCTTTGATGGAAATGGTTTCGCAGATTGGAAGATTGCAATTAAGAATGCTTTGAGAGAAAAGGCTCTATGGAGTACAGTGAATAAAGAGATTGGAGAACCTCAACAAAAGAAAGAAAAGGAGTTATGGAAATGCAAGTTGGAACAAGCTAGAGGAATTATTGGTAAGGCCTTGAGTCCCAGTCTTAATAGTGTTAGTTTTTAGATCAAAAATGTAAGCAAGCAGAAAATGCAACACATAAACAATGAACACAATATTTTACCCTAGGAAAACCCTCCTACTCGAGGGAGAAACACTCAACAACAATATTCTCTTTATATATCAGAATAATAAGTGCAGCAATTGCATACAAAATCGGGCCCTAGAATAGGCCAAGCCACATACAATAAGATATGTAACTTCTCCTGGTATCGAATCTTGAAAGCACTAAATCTTGAATGATAACACTTCTTACAAAAATCTGATCTGCTGCTGCAAGGAGGCGAACTGCTACTAGAGTGCAAATTTGAGTTGAATGAATTGATTGATGATCAAATGAGAAGACACCTTCTCCTTTATATATCAAACTAGGTGCTCTCCTTTCTAGGGCCGACCTTCCAATAATACAAATTTTATTTATAAAGCCAAGGCCGACCTACCTTGAGTTGAATGTATTTAAGGGAAAATATCTCCCGAAGCTACACAACACTAACAAATAGAAGGTTTGTTGATGTTGATAATCCAATAGAACTATGGGAAAATTTAGAAAAAGATTATAAAGATGCAGATATTGCTAGTGTGTTCAGCATAGAAGAAAAATTGGTGAACATAGGCCCAGCTGATTTTGAAAAAATGGTTGATTACTTTAATGAGGTTGCATATTTAAATGCCCAGTTGAAGAAAATAGGTGTCGAATATGCAAACAAGGATTTTCAGTTGATTGCAATGGTTGAAAGTAAGCTTCCCCAACCTTACAAGGTATTTGAAGAATCAAGGAAAAGAATTATTCAATCACCCCCAGCAAACTTTTGATCAATTTTGTAATTCAGTTTTAGATGAAGAGGCTCAACTTATTAAAGAAGGTTATATTAAGACGACTCATGCATATGCAGCTAAGGCTAAATCATTTTCTAGATATGTCGATGGAAAGAAGAATTGGAAAAGAATAATAAATTTTAAAATAATGATGGTTCTAACCAGTTTTCTAGAAATGAAGGTGTAGAAAAGCAATTGGAAAGAAAACCCATTATTTGTAGGTATTGTGGAGACGAGAATCATACGAAAAAATTTGTTTGAAGAAGAGGAACAACGAAAGACAACAATATAAGGCTAAGCAAGAACGGTTTAAGGAAGGAATGACAGATAAACAAAGTTTTGTAGCCAACTACAGAAAAGTAAAATCAAGTGTAGAGGTAACTTTTGAACCCGAAAATACATCTAGAGTAAAGGGAGGATACTTTGCTTCAAATACTAATAAAGAATGGATTTTAGATTCAGGAGCATATTTTCACATGACTGGAGATAGATCTTTATTTATTGATTTTCATGAAAGAAAGAATTCAGATCAAGAAATCACTATTGGTAATAAAATGAAACTATCAATTCTAGGAACAAGGATTGTTAGTGTAACAAATGGAACTTTGAAAAATGTTTTACTGGTTGAAGGATTGGGGATGAATCTTATTTCAGTATATAGAATTGCTCAAGTTGGATATGAGTTTGGTGTTACTATTGATCGAGTTATTGTAAGAGATAGAAAAGACCCAAAAAGTGTTATTGCTATTGGTAGAATTGACCATAAAGAGTCTCTTTAAATTTGTTGAATTTGTTGATGATGAATACACACTCTCCCATGTGTTTGTTGCTCAAAGTGATTATATGTCAAAATTGTGGCGTGCTAGACTTGGACATACAAATTATAGAAAATTACAAGACATGGTTAGAAAGAATATTGTTAGAGGATTAACAAAGATTTCAGCATTTGAAGGTGTATGTGATGGATGTGTGTTAGGTAAACACCATTGAGATCCTTTTGATTCAGGAAAAGTATGGAGAGCAAATCATCCACTACAACTCATTCATAGTGATTTATGTGAACCGGGATATCCTTCCATCTCAGGTGTCAGATACCTTCTCACTTTTATTGATGATTATAGTAGACGAGTATGGGTTTATTTTCTTGAAAGGAAAAGTGAAGTATTTGAAGTATTTCAAAGGTTTAAGGCATTAGTTGAAAACCAAAGTGGAAAAAGATTAAAATGCCTAAGGACAAATAATGGGGGTGAATATTGCAATTATGCATTTGAATTATTTTGTGAAAAATATGGTATTAAGGTACAAAGAACAGTACCCCTCAACAAAATGGAGTGGCTAAACAAATGAATAAAACTCTTTTGGAAATGGCACGTTGTATGTTGCATTTTAAAAGTTTGCATAATAAATTTTGGGAATTGGTTGTCTCTTGTGCTGCACATATTGTGAATAGAATCCCCACCAAAGCCCTCACAAATGTCACTTCTGAAGAAGCATGGAATGGAAAAAAGACTCACATCAGGCATTTTAAAGTATTTGGGTGTATTGCCTAGGCTCACATCCCAGAAGAAAATAGGAAAAAGCTAGAACCAAAAAGTCATAAGTGTTTATTTATGGGCTATAGTGAAGAGTCAAAGGCTTACAGATTGTATGATTTGGAAACAAAAAAGATCTTTATAAGCAAAGATGTAAAGTTTGATGAACATTCACAGCTTACAGCCATAAATGATTTCCACATTTCAAATATTTTACAAAGAAATGGAAACTCTATTAACAGGGATGATAAGAGCACTACTACTAAAGACAATATAACGCATAGTAGTGATGAAGAACTTCCAGTTAGACAGAAGACAGAGTATTAAAGAGATATATAGACAAAGCCCAAAACTCCAAGTTAGGAATGGTAGTGCCCTCATGGAAAAAATTTTACAAATAAATGACCCAATCTCATATGAGCAAGCTAGAGGGAAGAAAAAATGGGAGCAAGCCATGAAAGAGGAATATGATGCATTACTAAAGAATAAAACTTGGGAACTTGTGCCCCTTCCCAAAGATAAGAATGTTGTTGGTTGCAAATGGGTTTACAAAACAAAATTCAAATCTAATGGAGCTATAGATAAATACAAAGCTAGATTGGTTGCTAAGGGATTCAATCAAAAGGAAGGTGTTGATTATGAAGAAACATTTGCTCCTGTCTATTGATGTTCAGCCGTGGGCTCCATACTTCCCAACAGCAATAATATTAAATCCATATAGTCGTTGGCTATGTATTTAAATAAAAACGATTATTGGCAATGTAAGATATATATCTTCATTTAGTGAAGAGGCGCTTCACTTGGAAAATAAGTAATATTTTAATGAGGCCAACCTCATCTTATTTGCCATCTTTATTGAGATACAACCTTTCATATGCGGTCAACCTCTTTCCATGAAAGGGCGCGATCTTCTCTTCATCTTGTATATATTAGAGATGCGGATTGTTCATTTGGGAAATATATTCATTCATTCCGTTTCAAGTGTGAAGTGTGAATTCATCAAAAGAGCAGATCGAAGTTGTCTTCAAGGGGGCAAGTGTTTCATCTTCAAGGAGTTCAATATTACATTGCATTGCACCAAGTGTGGTGTTAATAATCAGCCTTGTGATTGGCCTTATTGTAAAGCAAGATTGTTGATTATATTTCAATATATAAGTGATATATTGTTGCTGGGTTTTTTCTCCCTCAAGTTGGAGGGTTTTCCTAGGGTATATGCTGTGTCAATTTGTTTAAAATTGCTCTATATCTACTTATTTAATTTCTGATCCTAAAACTAGCATGGTATCAGAGCGGGTTTAAGCAAGATCGTGATCAGATTTCTATAAGCAGCGTACCTTCCTCTCTTGTTCTCATCTTCGTGTGTCTATCTTATCTTCGAAAATGGTGAACGAGCTCAAGGTTGAAGATAGACTTGAAGGTGCTTCTAACTTCACCTCTTGGAAGTTTAGAATTCCGATTGCATTAGAAGAAAATGAGATTATTGAGTTTGTGGAGAGCGAAGTCCCTAAGCCTTCCGATGAGAATGAGAAGACACAATGGAAGAAGAATGGCACAAAGGCCAAGAAGATATTGATTGATTCTGTGAAGGATCACCTTGTGCCTATTATCTCCAAGTTGACGACAGCAAGAGAGATGTTCAAGACCTTGGAGGGATTGTATGAGATCAATAACACTAGTAGAGCTCTTGCATTGAGGCAACAGCTTCATCACATCAAGATGGTGAAAGGAGATTCAGTCATCTCCTTCCTCATGAAGATCACTGAGTTGAGAGATCAGCGTTGTGCCATTGGTCATATGGTTGATGATAAGGACTTAATCATGTTGGCACTTAATGGTGTTCCTCAATCTTGGGAGCCATTTATCCAAGGTATTAGTGGAAGATCAAAGCTACCAAAGTTTGATCGTCTTAGGGCAGATTGCATTCAAGAGGAATCGAGATTGAAAGCAAGAGGCAATGGGCAAAGTTCTAACAATGAAGACATTCATGTACTTGCTGCTCATACATCGAAGAGGAAAGGAAGAGAAGGAAAGAAAGGCAGCTTCAAGAGAAACAGAGATAGAAAATCAGATGGTGCTCTTGAATCTAAGAAGAAGAAGGATCTCTCTCATATACAGTGTTTCAGATGTGACAAGTTTGGTCACTATGCGAGAGATTGTGCAACTAGACCAAACAGCATGTTTCTATTGCAGATGTGGGTGAGGTCTCTCCTCAGAAAGATTCAAGAGACAATTCAAGTGGATTTCTATTTATTTCTGCCCTATCAAGCAATGTTCCAACCAATAGCAACACATGGTTGATTGATAGTGGTGCCTCTCATCACATTACTGGATTTAGAGAACACCTTTCAAATTTGGTGGAGAGAGATACCAACATTAAGTCATAATTGGTGATGATGCATGCTATTATGTGAAAGGTATTGGAGCCTCCTCTCTTCACTTAGATTTTGGCATCTCTCTTTAGTTGAGTTATGTGTTATTTGTACCAGGCATCAAGAGGAACCTTGTATCAATTTCAGCTTTGGAGGACAAAGGGTATCAAGTTGCATTTGCTGAAGGAAAAGTTCTTGCTTGGCCGAAGAACTCTAGCATCAAGTCAGCCCAAGTGATTGGTGTTCGACAAGAGAGTCTCTATAGACTTTCCACTCATCCAATGCAGGCATTGTTGCATGATTCCACTAGTTCAAGTGAGTTTTGGCACAGAAGACTTGCTCACCTTCATTTCAAAGCACTTCCATCCATGGAGAAGATGGTCACTGGCCTTCCAAAACTCAGCTAGGAGCATGAAGTTACTTGCCGAGGATGCGCATTGGGTAAGAATACTAAAGGTCTTTTTCACAGTAGTGAAAGTAGATCTAAATGTATTCTAGATCTTGTTCATTCTAATTTGTGTGGTCCAATGTCTGTTGCTTCTTTGAGTGGTTTCTTGTATTATGTAATTTTCATTGACGACTACTCTAGAAAGACTTGGATTTATTTCTTAAAGAATAAAGAATCTGAAGTACTTGAGAAATTCAAAGAATTCAAGGCTCAAGTAGAGAACTTGTCCGGGAAGAGGATCAAAGTTCTAAGATCTGACAACGGAGGAGAATACATTTCTGGAGGCTTCCGTAACTTTTGTATCAAGGCAGGGATTAAGAGGGAGTTTTGTGTCCCTTACAAAAGACAGCAAAACAGTGTTGCGGAAAGGAAGAATAGATCCATTGTTGAGGCAGCTCAAGCTATGATCCATGATCAAGACTTGAAACCTTCCTTTGGGCAGAAGCTTCTAGAACTGCAGTGTATGTTCAGAATCGAAGCCCTCATCATATGTTGGAGAACATGACTCTTGAAGAAGCCTTCACAGGTGTGAAGCCTGAAGTTAGTCACTTGAGAATCTTTGGTTGTCCTGTGTATGTTCATGTGCCTAAAGATAAAAGGACTAAGTTGGAACCTTCTAGCAAGAAAGGAATATTTGTGGGCTACAGTGAATCTTCTAAAGCCTACAGGATTTACATTACAGGTCAGAAACTGATAGAGATCAACGGGGATGTCACTTTTGAGGAAAATGTTGCATTTAAGAGATCCAAAGGCTCATACATGGAGATAGATAATGAAGACCAAGAGACTCCTCAAGACATGGAAGTTGATCATACTCCTGAGATTCAGAGGGAGTCCACTAAACCAGAAGAAGATGGTGATCCAGTTGAACCTTTGGAACCCACTGATGAGCCGAGAGATATTGTTATAGGTCGAAAGAGACCTCTATGGGCTAGGCAAACAATGCAAGAGGCAGAAAAGTTTGCAGCCCCTAGAGGAACATTTAGAGAAAACAAAAGACCACAGAAGTTTCCAAGCTATATTGCATTAATGAGTCAAATTATTGAATCTAAGCCTTCCAGTGTTGAGGAAGCATCAAGTCAGCAAGTATGGAGAGATGCTATGGCTGAAGAATATCAATCTATCATCAAGAATGATGTTTGGGATATTGTACCAAGACCAGAAGGGAAATCTGTTGTATCTTCTAAATGGCTTTTCAAGATCAAGCATGCGGCTGATGGAAGCATTGAGAAGTACAAGGCTAGATTTGTGGCTAGAGGATTCTCTAAGAAAGAGGGAATAGATTATGAAGAAACCTTTGCTCCAGATGCTCGTTATACATCCATCAGGACTATCATTGCTATTGCAGCAGCTAAAGGATGGAAGTTACATCAAATGGACGTTAAGACAGCATTCCTTAATGGTGTAATTGAAGAAGAGGTATACATTGAGCAACCTGATGGCTTTGAGATTCATGGGAAGTAGTCTCATGTTTGTAAATTGAAGAAGGCTTTGTATGGCCTTAAGCAAGCTCCTCGTGCTTGGTATGAGAGGATTGATAGATACCTGATGAGCTTGGGCTTCTCCAAGAATGATGTTGATTCAAACCTATACTTCAAGGTAGTTGATGGTGAGGCATTAATCTTGGTTCTTTATGCTGATGATCTATTTCTTACTGGAGCAGAATATCTCATTATCAAATGCAAGAAGGAGTTAGCTTTTGAATTTGAGATGAAGGATCTTGGATACATGCATTACTTCCTAGGATTAGAAGTATGGCAGAGGCCTAATGAGATTATTCTGAGTCAAGGGAAGTATACAATAGACATCTTGAAGAGATTGGGTATGATAGATTGCAAATCCATGTCTACACCGATGGAAACCAATTTGAAGAAGCTAAGTGAGTATGCAGCTAGTTCAAATATAGTGGATCCTACTATGTACAGGCAGTTGATTGGATCGTTGATGTATCTAGTCAATACTAGACCAAATATTTGCTATGCAGTGAGTGCAGTTAGTCAGTTCATGTGTGAACCAGGGCAAATTCATCTAGTTGCAGCTAAACATATCCTGAGATACTTGTGTGGCACAGTTGGATATGGTTTGAAATATACTTCCAGTGTAGACCTAAAGCTGCAAGGATATTTTGATTCTAATTGGGCAGGGAGTGTAGCTAATCAGAATAGCACCTCTGGTTGTTGCTTTAGTTTGGGATCTACGATGATTTCCTGGTGTAGCAGGAAGCAGTCTTCAATGGCACTAAGCACTGCAGAGGCCGAGTATATTGCAGCATGTGTAGCAGCCCGAGAAGTAGTGTGGCTTCGGAAGCCCTTGCAGGATTGTTTGGACAATCATTGGAGCCGACTATTATTCATTGTGATAATCTAAGCTGTGTGAAACTTTATGTCAATCCAGTGTTTCATGACAAAACAAAACATGTTGAGATCAAATACCACTATATTAGAGATATGGTATTGAGGAAAGCTATCCAGTTGAGATACATTTGCACTGATGAGCAAACGGCTGATATTCTCACCAAGCCTCTCTCCAGAGTAAAGTTTGTGCACTTTCAAGACAAGCTTGTTGTGGAGAATGAAGCCCTAGCTGAGAGGGAGACTCAACATCAATGATCTTCTATGATTTGCTTTAATGCATCTTTCTCTGTGAGAGAAATTTGAGGTGAAAGCCCTTGTTTCCACCCTCTGGGAGTAGACATGGTGGATGTCATGTTGAGTGACTCCATGACAACATCACGTTGAGAGACTCCGTTATGATTTACTTGTACTTGTGTTTATCCACCCTCTGGGAGTAGCCATGGTGGACGTCATGATGAGATGACGACATCACGTTGAGTGACTCCGTGATGGGCACTTGTGCACATGTTCTTTTCCATACATGGGAGTAGCCATGATGGACGATATCACATTGAGTGACTCTATGATGAGCTCTTTCCCACATATGGGTGTAGCCATTGTGGGTGTCATGTCGAGAGACTCCATGACATTGGATATCTAGGAAGTATTCCTCCCTAGCTGAGAGGGAGTGTTGATGTTCAACCGTGGACTCCATACTTCCCAACAGCAATAATATTAAATCCATATAGCCGTTGGCTATGTATTTAAATAAAACGATTATTGGCAATGTAATATATATATCTTCGTTTAGTGAAGAGGCGCTTCACTTGGAAAATAAATAATATTTTAATGAGGCCGACCTCATCTTATTCGCCATCTTTATTGAGATACAACTTTTCATATGTAGCCGACCTCTTTCCATGAAAGGGCGCAATCTTCTCGTCATCTTGTATATATTAGAGATGCGGATTGTTCATTTGGGAAATATATTCATTCATTTTGTTTCAAGTGTGAAGTGCGAATTCATCAAAAGAGCAGATCGAAGTTGTCTTCAAGGGGTCGAGTGTTTCATCTTCAAGGAGTTTGATATTACATTGCATTGCACCAAGTGTGGTGTTAATAATCGGCCTTCTGCTTGGCCTTATTGTAAAGCAAGATTGCTGATTATATTTCAATATATAAGTGATATATTGTTGCTGGGTTTTTCTCCCTCAAGTTGGAGGGTTTTCTCAGGGTATATGTTGTGTCAATTTGTTTAAAATTGCTCTATATCTATTTAATTTCTAATCCTAAAACTAACACTGTCATCAAAATGAACACGGTTAGAATTATTCTTTCTTTAGCTGCTAGCCTTGGATGGCATGTTCATCAAATGGATGTTAAAAATGCTTTCTTAAATGGAGATTTAGCTGAAGAAATATGCATGAATCAACCACCTAGTTTTGTAGATGAACAACATCCTCACCTTGTTTGCAGATTAAAGAAATCACTTTACAATATAAAACAAGCACCAAAAGCATGGAATGAAAAGATAGACAGATACTTTTAGCTTCATGGGTTTAAAAAGTGTAGATCTGATCCAAATCTTTATATGAAGAAAGTCCAAGATGAGATTATTCTTGTTGCAATTTATGTAGATAATTTATCATTGTTGGACCGAATATTGGGATAATCAATGATTTAAAATCAGATCTTAAAAGGGCATTTCATATGAGTGATTTGGGAGAATTAAACTATTTTCTTGGTATACAAATTTGCAGACTACATGATGGACTATTCCTCTGCCAATCAAAATTGGATATTTTAGAAAAGTTTAACATGCTAGAATGCAAGCCAACTTCTACTCCCTTTCAATCTGGAATCCAGCTTACTAAAGAATGCACTTCCAAGAGGGCAGATGCTACTTTATACAGACAATTTGTGGGCAGCTAGGTTTATCTAACTCATTCTAGACTAGAACATTGTTTTGCAATTAATCAAGTATCGAGATTTATTTAGGAACCTAAAGAAAGTCATTGGTTGGTTGCAAAAAGGATACCGAGGCATGTTTGTGGAACAATACACTATGGCATCCACTATGGCTATAAGTCCTCAATTTCTTTGGTTGGATTTACAGGTTCAAATTGGGGAGGTGATATAGATGACAAAAAATCTACAGGCAGTTACGTTTTTCAGCTTGGATCAAGCCCTATTACATGGAGCAGAAAAAAATAAACAACTACATCATTGTCTTCATGTGAAGCAGAATATAGAGCAACAAAAAAAGAAGGAAAGGAAGCAATTTGGATTCGAAATCTTCTATTTGAGCTTGGTTTTTCCCAATGTTCTGCTACTACTTTGTATTGTGACAATCAAAGTACCATACAGGTTGCCAACAATCCAATTTTTGAAATATCCCCCTTAGTTTTTTTCATTTTTTTTCACATAAACTTTCACCCGTAAGTGTTAGCCCAATGTAATAATCAACAAACTAAAAGCAACCCTTCACTTTCTGATCACCCAGATCCCGAAGTGGGCAAGGTGAGGGCATACGGTGTAAGGGGATCTAATAACAATAATCTGAATATGTTGGAAGTACAATGCTATTGGCAGCATAGCCAGCAACTTCCACTTTTCAATGAGTAACAAAAGTAAACAAAGCAAACTAAGCAACAAGCCAACCTCTTCCACGTTTCAGCAGGAGTGAAATACAAATGCTGTAATAAGAAGCTGATTAGTACTACTAAATCAGCATTACAATATATCGTTATATTTAGAATAACATGAGAGGATCAAACAATATGAAGCCCAAGTGTGTTGGATATGCATCTCTGTGACATTACAAATGATTAGGCAACATAAGAGTATGATAAAACATTGAAATACCAAGTCCGATAAGGAGGAGTTGCAATCTGATATAACCGAACAGCGTGCACGCAAAACCAACCAGCAATCCTTCAAATGCACGTATCTCTTCAACCACACCTCCGAATCATCTCAAACTTGTTGCAAATGGTGCCAATGAGCTAGGCGTCCAATGTCAGGTAGGAAACCCCCCACCAACAAGTCTACAAATGCTCGGCATGCAACCCAATGCACCCACAATCCAAGGTGGTATGGCACATAAGAAGGGCGACCAGCAGCAAAAATTCAATTCTCCTTCAAAAAATATGAAATCTCAGGGAAAGGGGCTCCTAGGAGAGAGGGAGAGAATGAGCCAATGCCCACAAAATTCGATCAACTTCTCAAACCAACGTGAACATAAACATGCTTCAGTCCTTCACAAATCAACAACTAGAAAACTAATAATAATACTCCAAAATGATATCAAACTGATAATCTAACTCACACCCACACCAAAACATCAAAACCCACAAGATTAGAAAACTTGAAAGTAGCCATTGTTGTACCCAAAACCAAAATTTTTGCTTCACTAAGGCATTTTGCTTAATTGAGTCTAAATCTTGTTAAAGTGTCGTCAAATGGTCGTTTTTGGGGTTTTCAAATATGGAGTTGGTGTCAGTACTATGTCAGTCTGTTACCGAAGAGATTTAAGAAAAATGAAAATCTGAAGGAAAATCATCAAAATTTTCTATCTCTGGAGAGGGGAGCACTTTTTCAAATAGGCGCCCTATCTTTTAGGGGCTCAGATCCTGTTTTTAAGGTTTGTCACCTCCAGCAGACATTTGTCCGGCATCACGTCAGCTTCGCAGTGAGCTATCAAGCTTGTCAAATGGACCTGTTTTGTTCGAGTTACAGAAGATACAGTGCAGATCAAGGCGAAAGCAAGAATTGGCTAACATTGGAGAAAAGCGTAGCTTTTCAGAAAGGCGCCCATCTTTTTGAGGTGTCAAATGTAGGTTTTTGGCTGAATGCCATCCAAGATGTTTATCTCACATTTGTTCAAGCTTCGCGACGCATCCGTCAGTGGGTGTATCTGAGTTGCTGAAGTGCCTGAACTAGAGGTCAAACGTACGGTCAAATCTTAGTCAGAATATCAGAGGAAAAAGCGAAAGAGCACATTTTGAGAAAGGCGCCCAAGCTTTTCAGGCCTTTAAAGCTTTCTTTCTGATGATACCAGATGTTCGATGTGTCCGTGTTACGTTCAGCTTTCCGTTTGCGTGCCGGGTCATGGGAGAGATGCCGACCGTTGGGGTGCACATATTGTGCGTGGGCACCGGTAATCACCAGGCGGGATGAAGGCGGCGTGGCGTTTCCGCCCCGCTTGGGATCGATTGTTTTAGGAGTATTAACGCGCGTACCGTAGATTGAGACGGGTTTTAACCATGATGAACTACGAGTTCAGTCTGAAAGTTATTAAGCGAAGTTAACATGAAGAGGATTTTTGTTTTCCTTAGATTAGAGATCACGAGAAGTCAAAATTTATTTAAATTCGAGAAAAAGCGCGACTTTTCAAAAGCAGATTTTTTGAAAAGGCAACCGGATATGTCGGTTTATGGCGTCTGGAGTGTCAAGATATCATTTGTCGGTTTTACTCGACTCCCACTTGAAATGCACGTAGGCCCGACCAATCGGAGGAGTCCAGTCCAACCCGGTGTCGGAGGATGAGCAGGAGGTCCGGCCCGGAGGTTTTAGCCTAAATTTTCGCAGGGTATTTAGCTAGAATGCAGGAATACGTAAGAGTTCAAATTTAGAAATTTCGAAAGTGAGTTGAATGGGCCTTATGGCGGAGTTCACATTGCGGTTAAATTTGAGCGATTACAGGTTGTCCATCTTCAATTAGTTTATTGTATGTGGAGTGATCTTTCAGTTTGCATGGGGTCGCTAGTTTGCATGTTCAGTTAACTACCTTGCATGTTCAGTTAACTTGATTGCATGTTAAGTTTAACTGAAGATTATCACTAAAAGTCAACTGAAGTTTACATGCATGGCGAATTTGGTCAAGATTGTGAAGATGGCGCTTCATTGCATGTTAACTGAAGTCATGGAAAGGGACGCCATATTTTGATGAAGCATTAGTTTGTGAAGCGTGAAGCATAAGATTTGTGAAGTATGGCGAATTTGCATGTCAACTTGAGTTTCAAAAGGGTCGCCATATTTAAGGTTGAAAAGTGAAGCATTTTTGTGTGAAGCTATGCACTTTTTAAGGAAGGCAACTTTAGTTCAAAAGGGGTGCTATTTTTAGATTTTAATTGATTAAAGCATGTGAAGTTGGCGCACTTGTTGAAGGCCAAACTGAACTTCCAAAAGGGTCGCTATTTTTAGCTTATTCTTTGCATGAAGATGGCGAACTCTTATCTTATTCTTGTTGTTAACTGAAGCTATCTAATGGGTACGCTTTAGGTCAAATTGATGAATCTAAAGCAAATTTGAAGATGGCGAACTTAAGACAAGTCTTAACTGAAGCTAAAATCGCATGATGAGTTCAACTGAAGTGTTGAAAGGGCAAACCCTAAAGCACGTCCACCTTTTGAGCTTGTTCGACCTTCAGTTAACTATTATGAGGTCCAATGAGAAGCTTAGCGCCATTTTTAATGCATGCTTGCTTTAGTACGAATTTCTATGATGAAATTCTATATATTTCAAGAGTGGCGTCCATTATTGCATCATCTTTTTGCTCTGAAAGCTTGTATTTTCTTGAGCAACCAGCAAGCTTAAGGTGATTCAGGTGTCCGTTTTCAGCGTTCTTCGAAGCTACGAGCTCAGATTCTTCAGAGGAAGTCAATTTTAGACTTCGTTTCCACTTTGCATGCAGGTTTTATAAAGATTCGAAGAAGAGATTTGCAGATTTTTCAGAAGCAGACAAGCAAAACTTTCTATCTTCTGTCTTATTTCTTCTATTTCTCACCTTAGGTACTTTCTTCGCATGCCAGAGTAATTCAACACATTTTCAGAATTTGATCATCTGGGTTCTTATATTTCAGCGTTTGCAACAAGACCCACTTCTTAGATTTTTTCGAGTAAATCGCCCCGTAGCCTTCATTCTGAAGCTCTGAGCCTTTTTCCGAGAATTTCTTTGCATGTGGGCTTGAATCACATTTTTTCGAGAATCCAGCTATCTGGGTTTGTTCAGAATTCAGTTGTGCACGAAACCCATGTTCCAGAATTTCTTCGAAAATTTCTCCTGTCAGAAGCTATTTTTAGCCTTGTTCAGTATTTTTCAGAAAGTTCTTCAAACATATTCGACTTTACAGTCAAAAGTCACCATTTTCAAAATGCAGTTCAATCTCATTGATTACAAGGTGAAATCAGTCCTTACACATAATTTCACCAAGACTTCAGATACGGACCTAAACCATGTTTATCCCGTGGTCAATCTGAGCAGTTTAGAAGGTGTTAGCAGCAATTCGATGAGGAATCTTGAGCGTTCCGGGTTGCTGGCAGCGGCATCCATTCCTGTTTCTATCTTCGATCTTGAGTTCGTACTTGCTTGCATTAAGCATTATGACTCGTCTTCACGACAGATCAGATCGGTTGATGGAAGAGTGGTTTGCAGTCTCAAGCCGAAGGACATAGAAAGATGTTTTTCTATTTCTCCTCGCTCAGATAACTTTACTGTTGATCTTGAAGCTTGTGAGAAAATATGGGATGCTGATCATCAACGTTCACAGAGAAAGGTTGCTCAGAAATGGTTGACAATTCAGAAAACTAACTTGCCTAAGAAGGTTGGTCGTGGTGAATTTAAAGGAGGAGTTGCTGTTTTGATCACCTTACTCAATCGAGTTACCGGCCAGTCAGATGCTAATACTTTCCGTCCATGGATGTTCTACCTGATTACCAGAACCCTTGATGGCACAGAGCGTTTTGACTGGGCTATGTTAATTAGTGATTGCTTACATCAGCAGATTTCTAACTTTCTCAAGCATCACGAGTTTCACATGTTATCTTATTTGGTCTACTTGGTTGCATTTCAAGGTAGTTTCAGACTTCTTAACACCAATGGTACTCTCGGTGTTCAGCATATTCATGAGTATTATCCACAGCTAGAGTTTTCTCAGTCTGAGCAGGACTTTCGAGTGGTGAATGATCACTTTTCCATGAGAACCGTGAGGGATCTTGATGATGAGATGCATATTCGTGTTTCAGCTGAGGTCAAATCAGCAATGGAGACTTGGGCAGATTGGTTCATACAGTTTCCTACTTTCACGTACCTCCGAGTTTATGGTTATGTTGGAGAGCCTCTGATGTTGCCGAGATATCCGTCAGACAAGATTGTCTTTATGGAGTTCCTCAGGCAAATGCAGCACGTTCACTTCTTTCTCCGTAGTCGTCATAAGGCTGCGGCAAATTTTCCATTTTCATTGGGAATTTTCACATGTGATGCAGCAACAGATGCCAGGCGTATGTCTACTGAGATGGAAAGGTTCAAATTCAAGCCTTATACTGAGAGACGTTCCTATGATCCTCTCGGTCATTATGCAAATCGGTTAGAGCGAGGGATTGCACATGCGCCAGCACTTGAAGACTTCTGGGCAAATTGTGAAGATGAATTTGAAGTTCGTCGTCGTCACTATTGTAGACTTACTGTTGGACAGCTCTCTGATTACTTGTCAGAAGATGTTGATGGTTTGTCGGATGATGATGGAGAAGTTCTTCTCAATTCTTATGTTAAGGATCAAGTTGCTAGGCAGCCACTTCGCTCACCTGATTGGTATGCTAAGGAGAATACTTCCATTGAAGAGGTTTCCAGATCAATCATCAAGACTAGTAAGTTGTTCTTGGAGAGCAAGCGAACGCGAAAGTCAGTTCCTGTAGCAGAGCCGCCAAAGGATTTCTCGTCATTGCCTTCTACTTCTAGAGCAAAACCCAGAGTTAAAGCCATTATCATACCTCCGGAAGGAGTTAGACTCAGTGGAAACACAGGGAAGAGAGCTACTGGTAAAAGGAAGCAAAAACAAATTGAGAGTATTCCTGAAGTTCCAGTAGAGACAGTTATCCAGACTGAGCCTCACGTTTCACTTCCTAGTTCACCTCACGTTCCGCCTATTGATATAGATTCTGAGCCTGAGCCACAAATTCAAGCAGGATCGGAGACGACTGAAACACCACAGGTTGATACATCAGGGACAGTCTCTCCGCGAATTGAAAATATTGTTCAGTCTTGTTGGCTCGAGAAGTCTTTGGGGAGACAAAGGCGTGAACCGTCATACAACCTTGATTTGTCAGAGTTTGGTGAGCCCTATCAGAAGAGATCAAACAAGAAGATTAAGAAGCAAGTGCACATCGAAAAGACCCCTGAATCAGAGATTGTGATAGAAGTTGCAGTGCCTCCAGAAGGTAAAAGCTCGGATGAGGTCGAAGTGGGTGACTTTACATTCACTAAGGCAAATCTTGGCAGGACCACACGAGAGACAGATGTATCTCTTCTTAAGATTGTTACCAATAATCTTGAAGAGTGTATCACGAAGGATGGAGAAGATAAGGCTTTACTCAAAACTGAAATTAGTCAACTTCGTCAATACATTTCTGATCTTGTTCA
>VDFB02358996.1:0-26620 GCA_007258455.2 Sequoia sempervirens
TTCTCAAAACATCTACTATAGGAACTAGTCATTAGCCTTACATCTACTTAACCCCCACGTGCCATTGTGAGTAGATTTCCAAAATTAGAGACCATATTTAAACCTTCAAATCTTCCTTATCATCTAGGTACACCCGCCTTGGTTTAGTGGAGCCTAAAGAACATGGGGTTATCAACCATATTCCCTTGGTTCGTTAGCCAAAAACTTACTAGGAGATTGGCACCTTCTTATGGTTTAAAAACCTACATTTTTTAGACCTAACAGATTGGTGAATCTATTAAGGATGAACTTAGGAAAAAATCAGTTCTAGCCTATCTATTCATAGAGCCAATAAAGTTCTAAAATTGGTGTTCAACTAGAGGTTCATAATTGTGTGATTTTCACTCCCCATCCGAGTCATGCACCTAATAGATTGGTGACTCTATTGGGGAACAACTAAGCATATTTTCAACTTGAAACAAGTCACCATAGAGTCATTTAGAACTATTTCATTGCACAATTCATCAAAAGACTCTGTTGTATAAAAGACTATAAAATTTTCTCACTTTTCATAAAAGTGAGTGGCAACTCTATTAGAAGATTGTAGGAACGAATTACATGACTAAGAAATTAAAATACACACCAAGAAGAACAAACCCTAGAGTTGAAATAATCAAAGAATCCTACAAAATGAACGAAAGGAGGTATTTGCACCAAGAAAGTCCAAAGAATAAAAATGGCAGGTGGATAGACAAGCACGGATCCCATCCTTCAAAGGATGACACAAATAGGAACAAAGTAGCATCTAAGCAATCAGATGTCATGTGTGGGAATAAGGGGAACTCATCATAGCAACCCTTTTTAATACATAATAACTCTTTCCATAGTGATGAAGTATACCATTCAATTCCACTTGAATGAAACAATTTAACTGACAACATTGTCAATTTCAAACCAGATCCAGAAAAGGAAAGTGATTTTTTCGCATGTGTGGAGGAAGAAATAATCCAAAGAAAAAATGAGTATGATTAAAGGATTCCATCACAACAAGGAGAAGAAATCCAATATGGATTCATGGATCACTCTACCCTTGTTGAGAATTATGATGAAATGACCACTCAAGAATTGGAAGAACATGTGGAAAGACAGAGGGAGGAAATCAAGAGGTGAAAACAGCCGATAAAGAAAGGAAAGAGCTAAAGTAGAAAATGTCCCAAATGAATATCCAAATATCCCAGATAAATGTTCATTTATCAAAGCCACCAAAATATGCCCCTCCCCATAAGCAAGGAAGTAACATTAATCTGCATGGTTCATCTCAGAATACAGGTTTCCCAACTACTTCAAAAGAACTTCACAACATAGCTAGGAAGTCAAATCAAAAAATACAACATAATAATCCACCATAGAATTCACAATCACAAAATGCCAACAACATTCCACAATCTCACCCACCACCAAGACAACAACATGTTCCACATTATCAGCATCATATGCCCCAACAGAATGTATATTTTCACCAGAACATCCAACAAAATGTACACCAGCCTCAATATGGATTCCAATATCACCCCAACCCACCACCTTAGAATCCTTATCCACATAATCCTGCAAGTATGAGCAAAAAATTTGACCTAGCCGGATATCCAATATACCCATACCTCATTGATACCAACTTGAGGAATATTGCCCCTAAATTCACAGGGAGCAATGCAATTACAACAATAGAACATGTAAGAAATTTCGATGCTTTTGTCCACAAATTAGGCATGCAATAGGAAGATTTCCTTATGAGGCTATTCATGATGTCCTTGACTGGAGAAGCAAGGGGATGGTTCAACAACCTACCAGATGCCTTAATTACCTCTACAGCAGACTTCAAAAATCAATTCTTAGAGCAATATGGGAATCAATGTGCTCTTGAATTTTCCTTACATGAGTTAATAAGCATTCAAAAACATTAAAATGAATCTATTTTTGACTTTAATCAAAGGTTCTCCAAGATTAACCACAAGATACCACATGGATCTAAACTAGCTAACTCAACAGCTTTAAGCATCTATTTGAGATCCTTTGATCCTAAAACAGGGTACAATCTTAGAAACAACTGTCCTAGTAGCTTGGCTGAAACACAAAAGGTTTCTATAACCATTGAAAATAATAGGAAAGTTTCTGACATAATTGAAAAAAGAGATAGCCTTAGGATCCCACAAAATCCTAATAATCACCAAAATAGACAAGAAAACCAATATAGGAATGAAAGGCCAAGACTGCATGATATGCCCTATAACACCACTTGGAAGGATGGATGAATAGTAGGTAAGCCAAATTGGAAAGATACTCTAGATCCTTTGAAGAAACATGGAGCACATGTAGTGGATACTACACCAAAGTGTCCACCATGTCATTGGCCTCATACCCCAAAACACTGTGGTGGCCCAAACTTTCCAAGAAGATGAATGGTCACAAGAAAAAGATAGAGATGGCCACACCGTGAATATGTTAAGATGGGGGTCCGATCATACCAATGATGGATACTCATCCTCTGAGGATGGGTGTGAATATGATGTCAGCAATCAGAAAAACAATGTTAATATGGAACAAGAGGTTTTCTCTTATCTGGAGGAAAATACACAAGAAGTAGCCTATGCATACAATACAACACCATAGTTTCATTTCAGAACACCAAAAGAAGAAGAGAAGAGGGTAATCACAACAAAAGCTATGGCCAAAGCAAAAAGAAATAAATAAAATCTAAGGAGTAGACCTACAAATGTAGACCAAGGAACACCTAGAAGCATGTTTATAAAGGAACATAAGAACAAGGAGAATGTATCACCTAATCAAAAGAAGGGTGAAGCAAAGAAGCCTCTGAAGATTTCTCAAAAGGAGGCTACAAATGTTTAATCTGAGAAAACACAAAACAATAAAAAAGTTCAAACTGAAGGGAAAAGAGCTACTAAAACATAGAAGATTGAACAAGGGATGACTACCCCTTCATTTGACATTACCCAAGCACTAACTCAGATAAAGATGATAGTACCCATGATGGAGATGATGAAAATTAAGAAGTATAGAGACACAACCATCAAATTATTTTCCAATGCATCTCACAAATTATAGCAGGATCAAAACAAGGAGGTCAATGTCGTTAAGTAGGAAACTACAAAGGCACCAAAAGTTTATTTGGGTGATACCCTCGTGAACATCGATTTTAGACCTGCAAAAACACAACAAAAAATTACACAATTAGATCAATATGCAAGTTAAATCAACATTCCCCATAGAATTCATTTACAATGCACAAAATAGGAAATAAAGAAAGAAAACAATAAAGAAAACTATTAAATCCTATTAAAGCAAGCAAGCTCTTAATCCCATGGGGGAATTGGTGTCATTTCAATGTGAAAAATGGCCCTTTCCCACTCCCTTGTAAGCTTTGTGATGACTTAACGAAGATTTGATGCTTCCTTGGAGAAATTCCTGCAGAACCTAGCTATGAAACCTGAAAATGGATGAATGATGGATGAGCAAATTAAAAATATGAAGATAATGACTTCGCATGAAGTTGTGGATCCAAAATCCAAATCAGAGCCTATTATTTATAGATGAGAGTGATGGAGAATGAGGAAAAAGGGGTGAATGTGGGATTAAAGATCAACCAATAACAAAATGTCACTTGCCAATACGCTATTGGAGAGGGATGGAGCATATTTTGGGCAATGTGTAAAGAGGGGGAAATTTGAAATTCAAAAGATGGCTTGAAAGGTGAGATGAAAGATGGTGTTAATATCACTTGGCTCAAGAAAAGGACATGTAAGAGGCCTTTAATGCCTTGTTGGATGGACAAGTACTTTTGGGGGGAGATTTCAAATTTGAGGAATATTCCATCCTTTGGTGCCTTTTTGAATGAAAAAGGAGATTTAATAAATCAATTAAAATGATTTTCATGAGAAAGTTGCAAAAGCTAGAGGATTTGATGGATTAAGATTAGGATTAATCAGGATTTGATTAATTAAGATAAGATTTAACTAATTTGACATTTTGATTTAGATTTAGGATTTAAATAAATCAAGAATGAGAAGAATAATGATTTTAGAATTAATTAAATAAAGTTTGATTTATTTAATTAAAGAGAATGGTGTTAGATTAAATCAAATAAGGTTTTAATTTATTTGATTTAATAGAATGACTTTAGAGATTTAATTAAATAAAATGAATTATTTAATTAAATAGAGACTGTAGGGATAATTAAATAAAATTAATTTATTTAATTAATAGGAGATGATGACTTAATTAGATAAATTTGATTTATTTAATTAAGGGATGAAATGTGATGAATTTAATCAAATACATATTATTTGATTAAGCAATTAGCAAAGGAGATGATTTAGGATGAAACGGTGTTAGTAATCAAGATCAAGTGTTATCGGTACATTTTCTGTGTCTACATTTTTCCCCTCTTTGAAGCAAAGTACTTGTTGTGTTGGTTCAAAGAATAATTTGTCATGATCAAAAATTCAAAAATTCTCTAATTTTTTCGGATGCCCCACTGCTGCCCCAGCGAAAGAATTATGCTGGTACACTACCCCCTCGAGAGATCAAGCAAAAATTTCAATTTGAGGGTCGATCTCATGACAAAGAGGTTCAATATTAGTTCAGCTTGAATGTTTGATGTAGATAGATTTGATGATGTATAGACAGTCATCGGCCATGGATAGCCTCATGTATATTTTTATATATTACACACACTTGATACTTGGACAAAACTGTTAGTAAAGAAGAATAAGAAGAAATGAGATGATGACAAGAGGATGCAACAAGTCCATGATCTACAAGACTTTATTAGAGATGATGATGAATGATGATGTTGATGATGCTTATCAGGAATTGGGATTTTAAAAGGGCCACTAACCTTATGTTTGATAACACATGTAGGCATGATGCATCAATGTATAAAGAACCAAGATGGCATTGTAACCTAGTGCGATGGAATTTGACTCAACAAATAGATAGGAGTATTCTTGTTCAAACTTGACATAAAAAAACCTTGCTAGGATGCACTTCAGAAGTTTCAAACATCTCGACCAAAACACAGAAAGGTATAACCTATCAATGCAATAGTCAACAAGCTACCTAAAACACCCTCCATACATACCTAACAAAGCAAGTATTCACCAAATTATATTACAAGAACGTCCAACAAGCACAACAAAAAAAAGATAATGATCAATTCCCCATTCCTTTCTCTCTAGATCGTTTTGATTAGACATCATCGAGAGGTCATTGGAATGAGCGCAATAAGATAAATCAAAAAGGAAAGATCAAGTACACAAACAAGTCAATGTTCTTCATACCTCTAGCCAAAGGGATTTTTCAAAAGACAATGCCCATTGTAGGAAGGATGCATCCTAGGACATGTTAGTGGATGGTGGCAAGTTGATAGGTTGTTTGAAAGGCTATTGATATAAGGTTGATCAAATGTTTGTGAATGATCAAGAGTTTGATTTTGCATTTAAAAGTTTGTTGTTTCAATTTTAATTTTGTGTTTGAAGTTTCTTTTTTGATTGTTGTGGTTGTTCTCTATTTGTTTTTCCAAAGGGTGAGTGTGACGATTTATTTATTATGGATGAGATTATTGTGGGTGAAAGCGAAATGGGATGGATGGATTATTTCAAATATTTGGATTTTGGATTTTTGAAATGTTTGAGGCTATTTTGGATTTTGTGTTTCAAAATGTTTTGATTTTCAAATTTTCAAATGTTTTTGGATTTTTTGAGATATTTTGAATGTTTTTGGATTTTGGTGCTTTTTGAGTGTTTTTCAAATGTTTTTTTGTTTTTTGAGATTTTATGAATGTTTTTGGATTTTGTGTCTTAGGGGCTGATCAAAGATTAGCCTTGCCTACATGTAAGCTCAGAGACGACGTAGTTTAGACTCCATGTTTTTGATATTTTTCTGAATTTTATTAGTATTTTTTGAATTTTTGACATGTTTTGGATGTTTTTGGATTTTCGCATGATTTTGACAATATGGATATGTGTGATGATATCAATGCTCTATTTTGGGATTTTTTTGAAAACCAAGCTAAGGTTGATTGATCAGATCAATGGATTGATAATGATAACATTGTTAAGGATACACAACAATGCAAGGATAGTGTTAAATGACACAAGAATTGGAATGGATATCCCAAGATGATGATGGATTGATTATATTTGATTGATCAAGATTGATGATGATACCATTGTTGAGGACGAAAAACAATGCAAAGATGGTGTTAGGAAACACAAGGATTGGGAAGGATATCCTGAGATGATGATGGATTGATTAGATTTGATTGATCAAGATTCATGATGATAACATTGTTGAGGATACACAACAATGCAAGGATAGTGTTAAGAAACATGAGGATTGGGTAGGATATCCTGAGATGATGATGGATTGATTGGATTTGATTGATCAGGATTTTGAAGCTTGATTTGGAACAAAATTTGTTTTGAATGATTTGATATGACATTGAAGTACAAATTAGATGCAACTGATATTGATTGTTTGGA
This sequence comes from Sequoia sempervirens, assembly GCA_007258455.2. Lineage (NCBI taxonomy): Eukaryota > Viridiplantae > Streptophyta > Pinopsida > Cupressales > Cupressaceae > Sequoia > Sequoia sempervirens. The sequence continues at coordinate 6,540 of VDFB02358996.1, forward strand.
TTGATGTTCAATGAAAGATGAAGCTTGATAAATAACATTGTCTTGCCAAAATGTTCCATGGGCTAGTGATTTGGAATTTTCTCCCTCTAGTGCTTTGACCAATTTGATTTTTTGTTTTCCAATGTTCAAATCACCACATAAGTTGGAGGATATAGATCAATATTTATTCCTGAAGCAAGATGTAAATATTTTCACGCAATGTCTAGCAATGTATGGAATACCATGGGTGAATACCTTGATAGGTGTGTGGATGGATGGATATGGTAAGCACAAAAATGATGCCAAGGATTATCTTGCAATAAGATATGGTTTTTGAATGGAGGAATGCTCATTTGGATAGTGCCTCATGGCTCAGATAATGTTGGATAGGATAGGATTAATGAAAATGACCCATATCAAGATGTTTACCATAAGCAAGTGTAAAGTGTTCACCAAATTTTTACCAAGATCAAGATAATGTAGGAAGATGGATGGTAGATGGATGAAAATGGATTGGATAAATGGTTCATGGATGAAATGGATTTATTATGGATAAGATGGATAAAATTTTGGAGTTTATTATGGACGAGATGAGATGCTTTCACCTCAACCAGCGCACATAGATGCTCAATTCTACACATGGCACATGTTTGCCAGGTTTTCATCATGGTACCTATCCAAAGCACCACCATAGTGGTTTTCACTAGAGGACAATTTTTTTTCTTTACCGTTTTCAATCCTTTTTCTAATTTTTTTGAATTTTTATTTTTATTTTTATTTTTTGAAAGATTTTAAGCTCATGATGAACCACCTGGTGGTGTTGATGTAAATTTTTTTTTCATAATGTGCCATCAATATCCTACTTGAAGAAGCTTCTTTTCCAAGATTCATGCACCTGAATGCAACTTTTGAGATTCTTGATCTGCTTTGTTGATACCGGAGTTAACTTTGTCTTTGTGTGCATATCGCGATAGATTGCCTTTTGAATCTTTATGATGAAGGGTGGCTGCTAATACATGGTCAATGTGAGAATTGTATATCATGTGTGGAGGCGTGGATGGAGTGTGTTAAGGAATAAAAGATGGATTGGTTGATAGTTTGGAACCTTTGACTCTCCAAACTTGGGAAGATGAGCAATGATGGGTGGATACGAAAGTGTGTGTGGAATTAGGACCAACTGCTTGATATACTTTGTAAGTTGCTTGAGAAGTCTTCTTTTTCCTTTGTGGACATCTTTGATGGATACTTTTCCCTTTTCTTATTTTTCCCCATAGTTTCTTTAACTGATGGAGTTTGATAGGGATAATATTTCTTTGTATTCTTTGGTATTCATTTGTATTTGATTTGTCTGATATGCTTCTTAGCTTCTTTTTCTTTGATGATGTTATTTGTACTTTAATTCAAATATTTCTTTTGATGTTGGTCCCAATTCATGGATGAGGTGATGGTGGATGAAGATTTTTGATGTGTCTAGTTGTAGTACTGGCATCGCTTTCATCATAAGGATTCTTCGTGCTCCCTATGTTGACATTTTCTTGACACATAGTTTCCCCTAGTATGGCGGTAGTAGCACCTTTTTTCTTTGGTTCTTCCTATTTTGAGATTTCTTGTTTAGAATGAATTCTCTAATAAATGACCACTACATATGACGTTATTTCAATTTGTTATTCTATTAACTCTGGAATATCATGTTTTTTTTGACCTATTTCCTTGAGTGGATAATGTTGGATATATTCATACATGATGTCCTAAGTCTGAATTTGTGATATATTTGATCCTGATGTTGACAACTTAGTTTGACTATAGGAATCTTTTTGTGTAATAATGTCAGCATTAAAGGAATCTTTTTCTGAATGAAGATCATCTATGTGTCCATCCAAAGAAAGCATCTCATGGGTAGGTGGAGGAGTATGTGCTATGTGGATATGATCATCTTGTATAGATAGGAGAGTGTCCATTACATCATTGTAGTAGCTTGGAGATACAATTTCTTGATCTTGATTAATTTTGGAATTGCTTTTGACATGATTTGGATCAAGTTCTTGACATGGGTCAGTTTCAAAGGGTCCTTAGATATCTTCATTAGGAATGGGAAGTTTCTCAATATCCTTTGGATCCTTGAGTGGACTTGGATCAAGTGTTGAGTTGAGGATTTCTTCAATATCTATAACCATGAGGTCAAAGGATGTCAATATGTCTTGGAAAGGACCATTGCTAGACTTTGGTGACAAATGTTGATCATGCTTTGGAATAAATTCTTAAGATATGTCCTCTAACCCAATAGGTGATGTAAAGACATTTTCAACATGATCATTGGTCGAAGGATCACTGATTGTAGGATCAAATAATGTTAACACTCCTTTGAATATATCATTGTTGGATATTGTTGAGGGGTTTTGATCATGACCAAAAAGTGGTTGTTCGTATGTTGAGTTGATATTTGGATGAGGTAGAAACATCTTCAAGATCTTGATCATTATTTTCAACAATTGTGGTGGAGAGATTGTCAATGCTATCACTAGTGGTTGAATCTTGATAATTGTTCCCAATAGTTTTTTTTTATTAATAATGTCTTGGATAAGATTTTTGAGTCAAATACAATTCGATGTTGTGTGTCCCTTTATTTTTTGATACTCACAAAGGTGCTTCTCATTATATCTTGGTGGTTTAACTTGGGGCTCTTGATAATTCTCATACATGGGGATTTTAATGAGATTCTCTTGTACCAACTATTGCATGACCGATTTGATTGGTTCCCCAAGTGATGTGTATTTTTGTTTGTTACCTTGTGAGATTTTAAATTGACCTTGTGGTGATTGATTTTGGAGATGTTTTGATTGATTTTGGACAATGTTCTGATTTGGGATGATGCTTAGATTTGGCAAGATAGATTGAAATTGAACATTTCTATGGTTGGGAATCACATTGCCTTGATTTAGGTAACTTTTATTTTGCATGGTGTTACCTTGACTTGGATCAATACATGGAGTCGTTACCATATTGTTTTTTCTTTGAACAACATTTGTATGATTCACAAACATATATATCCCAAAGTTTACCAAGCGTGGATTCAAAATATTCATGTTTGGTAAAGTTGTACTTGGCATATTCACATTTGGCATGTATGGATTCAGTGGGATAATGTTGTTTTTTTTAAGACTCATGCATTGATTGTTTAATTGATAGATTTTTAGGTTTGGACTTTGATTTAAATATACCATTGGGAAAGGTGTTCCAAAATTTAGATTGGGCATTCTCACATTTGTTGTGGCATTAAGTTTTGTAAGAGATAATGATCCCATGTATGGATTGTATAAATGTGAGTTTTGATAATCAATTGGCATTGTAAGGCTTTGATAGTTTGGTTGATTTGTATCACTCATGATGTATGGAGAAAGTTTACATTCCATTTTTTTGTTTTGTTTTGACCTTGTTGACCTCTAAGGGATTTAGGACCAATGATGAGATGAAGGATGAAAGGGGTGAATGATATGGGTGTTGAACTTTTATGAACTTTGGAGGAATACTAGACTTTAGGAATTTTGGATTTTTTGATTTTGGATTTGATTTGAATTTGGTTTGATTTGGATTTGATTTGGATTTGGATTTGATTTGGATTTGATTTTGATTTGGATAATGAACTAATAAACCCCAAGATGTTGGATGTTATCTTGGAATAAAATTTTCCATAAGGATGATAATTTAACTAGATGTATGAGGAAGGATTCATCCACACACACTTAGCAAAACAAGATGATTTTGATTTGATTTGAAGGATTTTACTAGAAGTCTAGTATGAATGTTTTTTCCAAGGTTCTAAAAGTTGCTTGTGAGATTGGATTTGATTGATGTTTGAGATGGATGAAATGTTTGGTTGCTTTGATCCTAAATGAACCTAAGAGAGACTTGTTTACAAGACCAAGGTTTTCAAGAACATGCTTTTCCCTAAGAGTACTTCAAACCAAAAGATCATTTTTTTCTCAAAATACAATAAGACAAAAGATAAACAAGCACATGTGTGGGGTTCAATTTATTTCATCTTGATTAATGAAATGATTTTACCACAAACACTTTCTTTCTTTATCTTTTCAAACTAAATGTCTAATGTCCAAATTTCTTCTCATCCCACAATGTCCGTTATGTGGAAATCAAGGAAATTAAGGAAAAAGTTCCCTAATGTTGACATTAGTGAGAGAAAATTAAGATGTAAATCCAAATACTTAGAAGCCTGTAAGGGTAAAATCCCTAGGGCAAGAAATAACACTTGGATCTTGTCAAAGGTATTTGCTTCCTAAAGGGTTTGAAATTTGATGATCATGTTGAATGTTTGTTTTCCAATATTTAAGATCCAAGAACACTGTTTTGATTCCAAAAACATGTACAACCTTATGGATATTGAGACAATATTTGTTGAACCCCCACTTGGATAAATCTAGCTACGCCTACTTTTAGTAGATGATTAGATACTTGACAACACTGGCTCCCCTCCACAACACACTCTTCTCGGGTCAGCCAAGCATTAGTACCCATGAAACTCCCATGGAATACTTCTCATCTCTACTAAAAGTCATAAAAATGTGGGGCGGCTTCAGAGGTCTAACATCTTGCATCAACAAATAGATTAAGGATTTTGGTCTTTTAAAAAAAGGGTTCTAGTGTAGGAATTTTGTTTGTGGGGGATAATCCATATGGAAAGAGACCATTGCTTCCCTTCTTGTCAGAACAATCCTTGTGATACTTGAACTTTCCTCAAGTACCCACACTTATATCTTGGATGGAAGTCGCTTGGCTTTAGCATGTTCCTAGTTGGGTCATTCCCTTGGGTGATTAATTTTTTCCACAAGGCAAGCCCTCTAGAGATAAACAAAAGTGAGCAAGCACATCCATAGTTCAATCAATCTTTACTGAGAAACAAAGAGAGAACACACATGATATACTCCACTCACACTCACAAGATTTGTTCAATTTTAGAATCCAAATTAAAGTATGGAGGAAATCACTTACACAACTTAATATCACAAAAAACCTTTTGATTCTCAAGATCACCGTGAGGTGCGAGAGAAGCATATATGTCTTTTAGATGATATTACTTTGGATAAGTGGTTACAAGACATAAATGCACACGTTCATTTTAAACTTTCAAGGTGATGATTGGATTCTTTTTTAAGTAGGAAAATGAAAGATGAAAGTTTACTTGTTCAATTGTTAAACCTTAAACAAAATCTAGTAGGTTGCCTAAGGTTCTTTTTAATCCTTTTGTGTTGTTCTTTTTAGAGCCCAAATGAAAATTAATGAGTCCTAAAAGCATGAAAGATAGAAAATCCTTAGGAGAGGGATTATAATTTCTCCCAAAAATGTTTAAAAACACTTGATGCAATGAATTGATGGTGTCATAGAAGCCTTCATCTTTGTTTCCCTCCTTCACCTTTGATCAAGCCAACCTATCAAAACTAGTTAAAACTGTAAAAATAGAGGTCAAAAACTAGTTAGTAGTCACAAGCAACCAAAATGAAAAGACACATCCTAAAATTAAACTGTTAAGTGCCTTTTGCCCATCGCAAGTGATGCAGTTTGCATATGTAGCATAGTTTCAAGAGGTCAGTGATGCTATATGGTGACGCTAAGACTGGCAGCAATGCTCTGTAGCAAAACTAGTGAGCATGATTGCAATGCTATTTCAACCAAGCGACATAGTATGGAGTTTAGAAATCCAGTGACAGAGAAATGGCCTAGTGTCAGAGTTTGGAATTCAAATTTATGGGTGGAAAGCCTACAACGTCGCAGTTTGGAGTTTAGTAGCAACGCTAAATGGTGTCGTTGGACTGCTAGTGGCACAATTCCTCTGTCAGTGGCACACTTTTCCTATAGATAGAAATTTGGAAAAAACCACAGATTTTTGCAAAAAAAACATGTTAGATTCTTGGGATTGGCCCTCTTTCTAGTGCCAAAATGTGAACGTTGATTTTAGACCTGCATAAACAAAAAAAGGAATTACACAATTAGATCAATATACAAGTTAAATCAGCATTCCCCATAGAATTCATTTACAATGCACAAAATAGGAAATAAATGAAGAACACAACAAAGAAAGCTATTAAATCCTATTAACGCAAGCAAACTCTTAATCCCATGGGGAAATTGGTGCCATTTCGATGTGGAAAATGGCCCTTTCCCAATCCCTTGTAAGCTTTGTGATGACTTGATGAAGATTTGATGCTTCCTTGGAGAAATTCCTACATAACCTACCTATGCAACCTGAAAATCGATGAATGATGGATGAGAAAATTAAAAATCTAAAGATGATGACCTTGCATGAAGTTGTGGATCGAAAATCCAAATGAGAGCCTCTTATTTATAGATGAGAGTGATGGAGAATGAGGGAAAAGGGATGAATGTGGGATTAAAGATCAACCAATAACAAAATGTCACTTGTCAACATGTTATTATAGAGGGATGGAGCACATTTTGGGCAATGTGCAAAGAGGGGGAAATTTGAAATTCAAAAGATGGCTTGAAAGATGATATGAAAGATGGAGTTAATATCACTTGGTTCAAGAAAATGACATGTAAGAGGACTTTAATGCCTTGTTGGATGGACAAGTACTTTTGGGGGGAGATTTCAAATTTGAGGAACATTTCATCCTTTGATGCCTTTTTGAATGAAAAAGGAGATTTGATAAACCAATTAAAATTATTTTCTTGAGCAAGTTGCAAAAGCTAGAGGATTTGATGGATTAAGATTAGTATTAATCAAGATTTGATTAAGATAGGATTTAGCTGATTTGACATTTTGATTTAGAGTTTAGGATTTAAATAAAACAAGAATGAGAAGAATAATGATTTTAGACTTAATTAAATAAAGTTTGATTTATTTAATTAAAGAGAATGGTGTTAAGTTAAATCAAATAAGGTTTTAATTTATTTGATTTAATAGAATGACTTTAGAGATTTAATTAAATAAAATGAATTATTTAATTAAATAGAGACTATAGGGATAATTAAATAAAATTGATTTATTTAATTAATAGGAGATGATGACTTAATTAGATAAATTTGATTTATTTAATTAAGGGATGAAATGTGATGAATTTAATCAAATATAGATTATTTGATTAAACGATTAGAAAAGGAGATGATTTAGGATGAAACAGTGTTAGTAATCAAGATCAAGTGTAATCGGTACATTTTCTATGTCTACAACCCTTACAGAAAACCCTTCCCAGGTGGATCCATTTTACACCACATTAGTGATCAACATCAAATTGGTGAAAAAATATATGATTAACTCAGGGGAAGCAATTAATATCATTCCTTGCGTTGTCATGAAGGAATCAGGCTTGTGGGTAAACACCACCCATGGAAAGTGTTGCACCATGGATAACAGATCAGTCCTACTAGTTGGAGTGATATGGGATGCAGATTTAAAATTAGCATCATACCTTGAGGCAACATATAGAACAAAAATCACTATGGTGGACACTCCCCCCTACTATGGAATGTTATTATCTAGAAAATGGACTACAATAGTAGGTGGAAATATCTAGCTAGATTTATCTTATGCCACAATACCTGTGAATGGAAGAGAGGTCAAGTTGTACAGAGAACCTAGATCAGAACATGTCATTGAGCTCTTTGACCCTAATCAAATGAATTTCTTCTATGATGTGGATCTCGGGAGTTTTATAATTGAGCATTCAAACCCTAAGTTACTAAACACAGATCCTATTGCTAGAGATGCTTCTTGAAATGAACAAGGCATATGGAAGATGTATTTTGATGGAGCTTGTAGTAGAGAGGGGAATGGATCTAGGATTATTTTCATTTCACCAAATGGTACAACATTTAAGTACTCATTTTTGTTGAAATTTGAATGCACAAATAACATAGCAGAGTACAAGGCATTGTTGCTAGGTTTAAACATTGCCACGAAGCATGGGATCAAAGCGTTAATTATTTTTGGAGATTCAGAATTGGTTATTTCACAACTGAGGTCAAAGTAATCTACAAAAAACAAGAGATTGAAGTAATACAAACATGCAGTGTGGGATACTATAGAAATTTTTGATACCTTCTCTATTGACTGGGTGGATAGATCAAAAAACTTAATGGCTGACTTCTTGGAAAATGTGGCCTTGAAAAGGGATGATATTACCTTGGCAGGTATCTCACAAGTAGAACTCAAGACTAGACCTACAATTCTCGACAACATTTATAATTGGCAGGTCTTCAATGATGACATAGATATGATCAAGTTCTTACACTACATTGATTAGTATGAGGCTCAATAATTTGATTTCAATGCATTTTTTGAAGTGGATGGGAAACAAACTATGTTTGGACAAGAAGTACTAGTCCAATTCAAATAAAACAATATTCCTAAAGGCTTAATGGCATTAGAAAGGATGTTCAATGGGAATGAATGAGTAGTCATGAAGCAAAAGTAAGGAGGGAAGATTTTGAAGAAATTAATCTTGGGACTAAATTGGCTCCAAAAAAGGTGTACATTGGAAAGAAGATAAGCCCTACAATTAGAAAGAAGTTAATCACATTGTTGAGAAAATATAAGTATATTTTTGCATGGTCATATGATGACCTTAAATCATATAGAGAAGACCTATTTCAACATGAAATCCCACTGAAGCTTGATGTAAAATCCTTCAGACATAAACAAATACCGATAAATCCTACTCTAGAACCCAAGATGCATGAAGAACTCATAAAGCTCAGAGAAGGAGGTATCTTTAAGCCCATCATACACTCTACTTGGGTTTCCAACTTGGAGCTTGTTAGGAAGAAGAATTTAGATATAAGGTTGTGTGTATATTTTTTTAATTTGAATGTGTCCTCTCTTAAAGACAATTATCCCCTCCCAAACATGGAAGCTATGCTACAAAAGGTAGCAGGATGTGAGTTATTGTCCATGATGGATGGTTTCCAAGTTACAACCATGTGAAAGTAAAAGAATTAGAATAGTATAAGATTATGTTTACTACACCTTGGGGCACATATGTATATGTAAGGATGCCATTTTTCCTCAAAAATGTCAGTGCCACCTTCCAGAGAGCTATGGATGTTGCCTTTGCTAGCTTGATTAATACAATAATGGTGGTACATCAAGATGATCTCACAACATATTCTAAGAAAGCAGAAGACCATGTTGAACATCTAGAGAATATCTTCCTCAAAGCTTTGAATTATGGTATTTCCTTAAACTCTAAGAAGTGTCATTTTTCTATGATTGAAGGAAAATTGTTGGGCCACATAGTACCCAAGGATGGAGTAAAAATTGATCCTAAGAGAGTGGAAGCTATAGATAAGATTCCTATCCGCAAGACAGTAAAATCCTTTAAGTCTTTCCTTGGGTAGATAAACGTTGTAAGGAGGTTTATATCAAATTTTGTTGAGATTTTCAAGCCTATTTCAAAAATATTGAAGAAAGGAGCCAAGATTGATTGGACAACAGAAGCAATTGATGCATTCATATCTATAAAAAGAGAAATCAAGGAAACCCTAGTGTTAAAATCCCCTGACTTTAGTAAACCATTTCAAATTTTCTCATTTAAATCCTACCACACCATTGCAGTAGTGATGTTATAAAAAAATGATGAAGGATATGAGAAACCAATATCATTCTTCAGCAAATCCCTTCAAGGAGCATAACTAAAATACGACATTATAGAGAAGTAGGTGTATGCACTTGTCAAAGCTGTGAAGGCCTTTACACCTTATTTGGTAGGTGCTAAAATAATTGCATATGTTCATAATGATGCAGTTAAGGATGTATTTGTAAAAATTGAAGTTACAGGGAGAAGGTGTAGATGGATTAATAGAATTCAAGAATTTGATATTGAAATCCAAATCACCAAATTGGTAACAGGACAAGGGTTGGCCAAGCTTATGATTGAATCAAATCATGAAGCATCTCAAATATGTAACATAGGGGAGGAAGAAGGTATGATTGCTAGCATTGAGAATACCCCATGGTACACCAATATAATGTATTTTCTCAAAAACCAAAATATCCTAAAGACTTGAATGAAAATAAAAAAAGAGCCTTAAAATTGCATGCCTCAAAGTATGTCTTTATGGATGGAGACTTATACTAGAAGAATAGAGATGGAGTATTGTTATTGTTGGTGCTTGTAAAATTCATGGCCATTTTCATAAATTTTTCCCCTTGTGCCTCTGAGTTTTGTCCATTTTGTTTGTTTATGGTTTGAATATCGCATGTAGGGATTAAACCCTTATATCCTAAAACCCTAAACCCTGCATGCACCTTTGATTTAAAATCATGTTAGCATCTTGCACTAGCTTATCCTTGACCCTTTAAGTTATGACTTTATGTCATTGTTTCTCATTTTCCTAGTCGTGACCCCTTCTAATTGTTTAATCTCTTCCTTGTGAACCATAGATTTTTGTGTGTTATGTACTTCTCTTGCACTCTTAGGGTTTTTCACCTAAAAGGAGAGAGATAAGCCAAAAGCCTAGGTGGCTCACTAAAACTAATGCAAGTATGATGGAATATGTCTAAATGTAATGATCTAAATGCAAAAAAATGATAAAAGAGATTGATGACTAATGCAAAAATATTGAAATGCAAGTTGTTTGAAAACACATTGTGTAATGCAGAAAGACCTAAACAATGACCTAGAAATGCAAATAAAGACAAAAAAAAGGCAAGGATGTAAATGGTATGCACCTAGAGAAATGTGTTGAAGATAGGAAGTATCTCTGAAATTTTGAATTTTTTTCTTTTTAGCCTTGGTGGGACTCATTCGCCATTATGGGACTCATTTGCCACTGCTGGAGGATGAGTCCCATTTTGTTGAAATGTGTCCCATGAGTGGAATTTCAAGCTGAAACTTTGCAAGCCTCTAAGGATGGATGAAATAAGCCCTTTCCCACTGATTTCATGCAGATTGGATGTATATTTTTTCCTAGATATGAGTTTTTGTGATTCTTGACAACTTTTCATGACAACTTTGACAACATTTACAACTTTCTCATTTTTGGCATTTTTCTTCAATTTGCAAACCTGCAATCACACAAAGAAGAGAAGGAGAAATGTTGAATGTTAGAGGACAAGGGTTTTTATTTTTTAAGACCCTTTTAGGTAATTAAACCAAAATGAAGAAATGATGTAATGAAGCATGCAACAATGGAGTTAATACCTTGCCATCAAGATTGATCTTGAATTTTTGCAGCAATAGATGAAGATTCTACCCTTGAATGTCTGAAAAATGATCTTGAATGACTTGGAATGATGAAACCCTAGCTTACTTGATTTGAGGGAGAAGAAAAATGATGAAAAAATGATAATGAGATATGAATTAGGGTTTAGAGGCTTGATTTTATAAGAATTTTTCCTAATTTTCCTATTAATTGGATCCCCAAGGCTGACATGAATGAAAAATAAACTTAAATTCCAAAATTTCCTGCTCAACACTCAAAAATGACCCAAATGGGACTAATTCACCACCTTGGGTGAATCAGTCCCACATGGCAAGGACTCATTCACCAAAGATGGAAAATTAGTCCTAGAGGGGCCCATTTGCCAACTGGGTTGTTGGGGAATGAGGAATTCCAATTATTATGTTGATTTCTTTAGGTATTTGATCAAATTATGCCTTAGGATGCACAATATGGGGTCATAGGGTCCTATTAATGATGATGTAAAGGTCAATTAGGGCTTGGGACACATAATTCAATGTGAAAGTGTGATTAAATATACTTTACAACACTAAAATGAGGTCCACACAGCCTAGAAAGGCACAAAATCCAATGTGAATGTGTAGTACACATTACAAAACTAGATTAACATTAAGTTATTTTACAACCCTTCTAGATTGGTGTGATAATGTAATTAAATACATTTTATATTGTTGAATTAAGGGAAAATGGGTTCATTAAGTCTAGAGAGGTATGAAAGTCTTTTACAACACTTTACAACACCTTTACAAGACATTGTTAGATGCATTTACAAGGGTCCAAGACCTAATGTGGACGTGTAAAACACTTTGCAACACTAAATCAAGGCCTTGTTGAGTCCAATTTATCATCAATTGTTACCAAACTAAGCAAGACATACTTTTTTCTATGGTACACCTTGTCGCTGGGTTTCAAGATTTCCTAACCTCCCGACTTTTCTTTTTCTTTGTTGTCGCAGGGTTCTAAAGTTTCAGAGCCTCCTAACTTGGAAATCTCTTAGTGTTTTTGACAAGTCATAGGTTTTCCAAACTTCATGAATTCCCGACATATGGTTCTAAAGTTCTAGTTTTTTGGCATCTTGGCGATCTCTGTGGTATTGGCGAGACTGGGTGGCATCGATGGGACCTTTGGTTGCTTCTCTCAGATGGAGTGATGGGAAGGTTTTGTTTAGTGTGGGACCCAGTTATGATGATGAAGGCTGACAGGTGGTGCCACCCTATTGCACGATTAGACGACTCACATCATTGTTGTGAGTCATACTAGTGATGCATGTATCTAGTGAGACCCATCAAAGGAAGCATTGAGTAGTGTTGGCAAGACAATGCCCTATCGGTGGGAGTGAAGTTGGTGTCCCAATGATGATTTGATGGATTTATTACCAGTCTAACTTTGGTCCATTAGTGAGACTGTAATGGGTGTCCTTGCGATAGAGCGATATGATAGATCATGTGATGGAGATTTGAACAACCGGTAATTTGACGGTCAGGTTTTGAAGTATGAATAGTGAGTGATGGATCATTGGATCTTGGTGTGGGTCAGATGAATCGATGACCAAAATTCAAAATATAATTTCCCAATGGTTAGTTGCTCTTGTTCGTAGTATTGACTATGCAGTAATGGTGCATCCATTTCTCAGATACCAATATCGACTCAAGATAGATACATATCAGATTTTTTCTTCTCCGAAGTAGAATTTATTACTAAGTGTAATCAAAGGATTTCTAAGGATTAGGAGAGTTAGCAATAAACAATAAATAATAATCGAAACCCAAAGATTTTACGAAACACAAAGGAAGTAAATGAAATAACAATTATACCTGATTGTTGATACCTCCATGATTCCCTTTTGTAATACCTTCTTACTTGCTGGATAATGTGGCCCTCAGATTCGTCTTTGGAATCTAAAATACCTAAGTCCTACAACAAGTCTTGAAGGATTTGATATGTCTAAATGCCTATGTCTAAAAGCCTATGATTGACAATGCCTATGCCTTGATTAAATGACTATACTAATAAATAATGAAATTGCCTATGGAGATTTAAGTGTGAAAGCAAATACCTATAATAACTATGCAAAAATGTCAAAATGTGCGTGTGTCCTAAAAATGAGAAGAAGATGGCAATTTTATAGAAAAGGCCATTTCAAATGGACAGACGAGATACATTAAAGACGAGAATCTAAAACAGACAATCTAGATTTAACCCGAGAATCCCTAATCAGGGTTAGGGAAAAATCTTTAATCGAATGGTCAGAATAAAATCGGATCGACGGTGGAGAATAAATGAGACAAATTACTTAGATAATGAAGATTTTTCGAAAAATCAAAGAAGATAAGATTGCACGATTTGCAAGATTCAAAAATCAAAGAATAAAGGAATAGCTTTGATTTGCAAGATTCAAAATCAAAGAGATAAGATTTGGACTGAAGATGATTTGGAAAATCAAGAATGCTACTTGGAATTACTTGGAGATTTTTTGGAAGATTAATTACTAATTTGAGATTAAAGACAATTCAAATTATGGATTTTGAGAGATAATAAATAATCTTTTTTCAGATTATTTACCAAAAAGGACTGACAATTAAGATTGACATGACATTTTAAATAATTTAATTTATTTAAAATGAGAAGAATATTAATTAGTAATTAAATAATTAAATTTAATTATTTAATTTAGAAGATGAGATTAATTAATTAAATAAATTAATGAATTTATTTAATTAAGACAATTAGTGACTTATTAAATAAATAAGTAATTCATTTATTTAATGTCGGGAAAAATTCAGCGAATAAGGAAATATAAGAAGAAAAAAAAGGATGCGAAATTCGGCAGAAGAGCTGCGGCCGGGGGCAGGCTTGGTTGGCAGGGATGGCGATCAGAAGATGGTTGGTGAGGATTCGAAGGTCTCTTGCCATGCCCCATGCCATAAAACCTTTGTCACCATCGATCTGTCGTGTGAGGCTGAGGAAGAGGCGGGCATGTTGGAGGATCTTGCGATCATTGCCAGAGCCTCTGGCCCTAGGTTCGAAAGAAACAAGATCAAAACTTGGATAGCAAGCAACTGGAAAGCGGCATAAACTGTCAAATTTTTACCAAAGGGATTCTTCATTGCTGTGTTCAGTTCGTTTGAGGCTCGAGATACTGTTTTATAGGGTGGTCTCTGGAAAATAGATGGATCCCCATTGTATATGCAAAAATGGTGCCTAATTTCAATGCATAAAACGCATGAACCTTATATGAAAGCGGGTTTGGATTGAATGTATAATCTTTCACTTAGTATTGGGTTGAAGACTGCTTGGTTAAGATCGGCCGCTCCCTGGGGATGCTGGTGGATGCAGATATGGGGATTATCGAAGGTGACTCTTACATTTACGCCAGGATTAAGGTCACTGCTGTCAAGAAAATTCCAAAGGAAATATTGCTTTGTGTGGGCGGCAAGCATTGGATCCAATCAGTAGAAGTCGAAGATGACAAATTTTTTTGCTCGCGCTGTCATAGCAGGGACCACAATGTGGAGAATTGTAAAAAAAAGGCAAAGACCAAGAAAATATGGCAACCAAAGTAGAAGTCGACTCCTGCTTCTCTTCAGTTGGTGGTCTGGGAGGGTGCTGCCGATGGGGGGATCCCTCCTACTCTGGGCGACCGAAGGTCTTCCCCCTCTGGTTCCATCTCCCCTATGGTGGGTGGGGTGCCTTTGGTGGCTCAGAATCCAAATTTTCCTTCGTGTGTGATGGAGCCTGGGGGGCCAGAGCTGGGCTTCGACTCAGAGTCCATCCCTCTTTTGGGGGCCTCCACTGATGAGGTGGAGGAGGTTTCTGAAGAAGATGAATTAGATGTTATTGATCCACGCAGTATCAGCCAAAGTGTGGCAAATCTTCTAGGGACGGCGAAGAAGATTCGAGGGAGGAAATCTGGCAAGGTAAAGCGGGAAGAAGAGGCAAGGGAGAAAGGCTTGCAGAGTATCAAGGTTTTTTTGACATCTAAGGGAGGAAAGGCCTCCTTTGGACAACAATGAAGCTTCTTAGTTGGAATGTCAGGGGCCTATCGGCCCCTGACAAACGACGCTTGGTTAAGTGTCATCTTGATTGTATTAAGGCAGATATTGTCTTGCTACAGGAAACTAAGATTAGCTCTCTGGCTGGGGAGAAGTTTATCAATTACTGTAAAATTTGGAAAGGGGTTTTCGTTGATGCTGTCGGCTCTTCTGGGGGTCTTGGTATTTTATGGTCTTCTAATACCATGGACTTTCAATTGCTCGACAGGCAGGCGAATTGGGTTCTCGAGGTGGTCAGTTGCAGGCTTGTGAAGGCTAATTTCCCCTTGTTTAATGTGTATGGGCCTATCAGGACGGAGGAGAAAATTTTGGTGTGGAATTCCATCTAAGCTTTGGTAGAACAGCTACAAAGTGACAAGCTTGTGCTTGGGGGAGATTTTAACGCAATTTTGGACCTTAATGAGAAGAGCGGTGGAGTATATAAAGTAAATAAGTCAATGCTGGATTTCAGGGATTTTATTTCTGGCTTGCCTGTGGTGGATTGCACTCTGAAAAATGGTTCCTTTACTTGGACTAACAGGCGGGTTGGCTTCACCAACATTTCTGAACGGCTCGATCGCTTCTTGTTGGGGCTGGGGTGGTACAAGGAGGACTTCATTTGTGATTCCAGCATTCTTCTGATCTCTGTGTCTGATCACTATCCTGTCTTATTGAAAATCATGTTGGGGGAGAGGCCAAATAACTGCTACTTCAAATTCGAGTCCATGTGGTGGTGTGACTCGAGCCTGATTGGTCTTCTGGAGGCTTGGTGGTTGGATGGCTTCAGGGGCGGTGGGACTCCTAGCTTCCGGTTAATTGAGAAGATTGGGCATATAAAAAGCAAACTGAGGGAATGGAACAAGTCCACCTTTGGGGAAATTTTTGTCGAAAAAGGTAAGGTGGACGCTGATTTAGAGGCTTTGAATGAACATGTGATTCAGTTTGGGATGTCTGCTATAGAATATATTAGGGAGAAGGAGTTGAAGGTGTGGCATTCAGAACTACTTGCAAGAGAGGAGAGGTTCTGGAAAGACAAAGCTTGGGAAAATTGGCTGAAGGCAGGCGACTGCAACACGAAGTTTTTTCATGCTGCCACAAGCTCCAAAAGGTCAAGAAACAGAATAGAGTGCATTACCAGAGTAGATGGTTCTGTGGTAGACGATCGTGATGGCTTAGAGGCGGAGGCGATTGGTTTTTTCTCATCCCTTTTGGTGGGTATGAAGGGTGAGTCAGATTGGGATGGGTCCTTCCTGGACTGCATTCCTCACCTCATCAGGGATGAGGACAATAGGATGCTCTTAGAGCCTTTCTCCATGGAGGAGATCAAGAATGCCACATTCGAGTTGAACCCTGATAAGGCGTCGGGTCTGGATGGGATGATGACAAATTTCTATCAAAAGTGTTGGTCTTTCATTGCCTCTAATGTTTGGGAATTCATCAAGGATTTTAGAAAAAAGAAGCGCTTTGTCAAGGACATAAACAACACGGTTATTGCTCTAATTCCAAAAAAACCCGTGTGCATGTCATTTGCCGACTACAGGCCAATTTTGTTATGCAATGCCATTTACAAAATTCTAGCTAAGGCCTTGGCGAATCGGTTGAAGAAGGTGCTAGGATCAATAATCTCTGAAGAATAGAATGGCTTCACTCCGGGTTGGGAAATCATGGACAACATAATAACTATTGCAGAAACAATCCACTCTTTAACATCGAGCAAAATGCAGGGAATGCTAATAAAATTAGATGTAAGTAAGGCCTATGATCGGGTTGACTGGTGCTTCTTGCTGGCTGTTATGCAAAAATTTGGCTTCACTAATGGTTGGTTGGAAATGATTCATACCTGTATCACTACTCCCCGCTTCTCGGTCTCGATCAATGGTTCTCTATGTGGTTTCTTCCAGGCCACCAATGGATTACGCCAGGGCGACCCATTATCGCCTTTTCTATTTATTATTATGGCCGAGGCCATGGGAAGGCATTTCAAAATGTTGAGGTCGCAAAAGCTTTGGAAGGGGATTATGGTGGCTCAAGACGTTGAGCCAATCACGCATGTGCAGTTTGCTGACGATACTCTTTTGGGTGGGGAAGCCACTCTACAGGAAGCAGCGGTTATTCATGGTGCTTTAGATAAATATATTAGTGTCTCTGGGCAAGTCCTGAACAAAGAGAAGTTAGAGATTATTTTCTTCAATACCAAGAAGGTCCTCTAGAAGAAGATTGTACGCATATTGGGGTTCAGAGTGGCCCTTTTACCATCCAAACATCTTGGAGTACCCTTGTTCCAAGGCTTGTGTAAGTCTGCGCTGTGGGAGGATTTGTTGGGGCAATGTCAGATTAAGATGGATGCCTGGAAAGGTAAGTGGTTAACTTTTGCTGGGTGAATTCTGATGATCAAGTCGGTCTTGGCAGCTGTCCCAATTTATGCTATGTCTTGTTTCAAACTCCTGAACAAGGCATTATCAAGTCTTGAAGGCCTGTACAAAAAGTTTTTGTGGAATGGTTCAAAGGACATTAAAAGGATTCCTCTAATCGGGTGGGATACTACTTGCCTACGTAAAGTGAATGGTGGGGCCAGTCTTAGAAAAATGGAGATGGTGAATTTGGCCTTGGGCACCAAGCTGAACTGGAAACTCTTCAAAGACCCGGATAGGCTGTGGTGCCGCATCATCCGCAGCAAATACTTGGATGACATGGACCCTATGCGGATTCTCACGTTGGCCAATTATGGAGGTGGTTCAGCTGTCTGGAGGTTCATAAGGGAAAGCAGACACATTATTACGGATCACATCTCATGGAAGGTGGGGAATGGTATGAGGGCAAAGTTTTGGCGTGATTCATGGAATGGGCATGTGCCATTGGCAGAAGAGATTGGTGAAGGCGAGTGGCTTGGTAGGGTGGAAGACCTTCTTGGTGACAAAGTAGCGGATTATGTCGTGGAAGGTCAAGTGGGCAGTGATCGTGGAGTGAATTGGCGCTCCTGGGACTGCTGGGGAATTCCGGATGAGGTGGCCTCTAAACTTGGAGAGGCTCTTGGCAAGCAAAAGCTTCATCTCACGGCTGATGAAGATGAAATTATCTGGTGTGGCGCCAAATCTGGGGCCTACTCAGTCAAGTTGGGTTATGAAATTCAGATGGCTCAGAGGAATGGTGTGGATTGGCCTGCGTCCTTGTGCTGGAATTCCAAGGCCCTTCCTAAGGCTGGTGCATTCCTTTGGGCTGCCTTGCACAAGAGAATTCTGACAGGCGACAGATTGGGAACATATGGAATTCAAGGGCCTTCGGTGTGTACTCTCTGCTGGCACGATGCTGAGTCCACCAACCACCTTTTGTTGTCTTGTCCCTTTGCTTCTAGATGCTGGGATTGGTTGCTGCATTCACTTGGCTGGTCAACTCCGAGGCAGTTTGAACTTTTTGATTTCCTCTCTAGCTGGCCTGCCAACAAATGGAGGGATCTCTGGGGCGATGTTTGGTTGATTTCTCCTTCGTTGTTGGTTTGGAACTTATGGAAAGAGTGCAATCAGAGGATCTTCAACGATCTATCATTGTTGGTTGAAGAGATAATAAAAAAAGTGGAGTTTGGTGTGTGTGAGCTGGCTAATGCGAAGTGTTGTCTTCGCTCTGATACTCAATTCTCTAATTGGGATAACAATCTTCAGAAGAAGTGGAACTATTTGAGGCCGCCCCGGTTCGATCCTGTTTCCAAATTTAACCAGAGAAAAGAAGCCAAGTGGCGTCTTCCTAAACCTGGCAAATTCAAACTCAATTTTGACAGGGCTGCCAAGGGCAACCCTGGGGAAGCGGCTGCTGGTTGTGTGATTAGGAATGATCACGGCTTGTGCGTCTGTGTGTTGGCTCGTCGGCTGGGGGTGGCGACCAATAATGAGGCGAAGATGGCTGCTCTAGCTGCAGGGATTAGGCTATGTTTGGAAAATGGAATTCGTGATGTCGAAATCGAAGGCGATTCTCAGGTTGTTGTTAACATAGTTTGCAAGAAAAAGGTGGCGAGCTGGAGGCTTCAAAACTGGGTCTCGGTGATTTGGCAATATTTGAATAGGCTAGATTCATTCACTATATCGCATGTGTTCAGGGAGATCAACAGGGTTGCGGATGCTTTGGCTAACATTGGTGTTAGGCTGACCAATGAAGAGGTCACGTATGGGGGTGATGACTTGCCCAGTGAAGTGGCTGAGCTCATCCTGATGGATGCGAGGGAGTGCAAGGGGTAATTGTTTTCTCATAGCGGTGGTAAAGTTTTCAATGGCGGCGGTCTGCTGCAGGTTTGGGGTCCTTCTGTAGTTGGGTTGGTCGCTTGGCTCTAGGGAATGCCGTTGTTGTCTTGATCTAATGGGTTGGATGTGCTTCGTTTCACATGTGTCTTCATTCTGTTCTGGGTAGTCGGTGCTGGAGGGTGGGATTATCATGTGCTTTTGTCTCTCTTTTGCTTGGTCCTAGACCGTGTGGGTTCCCTGCGTCTGTAATGTTTCAGTCCGTAATTTTCATGGAAGCCCGCCTTGCAATATGGCTGCGTGGAGATTTACCTGTCGTTCTCCACTGCCTTCTATCCCAGTGGAGCATGTGGTTGGTCTCGTTGCTGGCTTTTAACCCTGACTGTAGACTAAAAGCAAGTTAAGTTTCAGTGAGCTTGGAAGCTGTTTCGGACGGGGGTTGAACAAAGAACAATATAAATTCATTCATGAGTTTTTTGGTGGTTTCCTCGGTCTGATTGTTGAAAATGTGGTGGCATGGTTGGTGGATATTGCTGTTGGTGTTGGGTATACGAACCATTGATCGATGTCGTATGGCTATGTATTTCTTTGTTTGAATTAATATAGGGAGCTACCCCCTTTGGTAGCACTTACC
>VDFB02358997.1:0-15745 GCA_007258455.2 Sequoia sempervirens
TTGGGTCCTTACGTCATCATATCTTCTTTTAGTTCTGGATCCTATCAGCTGGCAAATCTAGATGGTGAACAATTGATAGAGCCTATCAATAGTCTACATCTCCTAAAATTCTACACATAGCATCAGGAGATCGAGCTGAAAACCGTAAAATACAAAAAATTGAAAAATGGTAAAAAATCGTTGCCTTGATGAAAACCTGGCAAATAGGCATCTTGGCGGCACCAAAAAAATAAGAAAAATGACAAAAATAGTAAAGAAAAATAATTCGTTCAATAGTGAAAACCTAGAAAACAAGTGCTTTGGATAAGTACCATGGTGAAAACCTGGAAAACATGCACTATGCGTAGTCAATCATTGCTCGGCCATCTACTGTTACTTCATCTGCCTAGGCTTAGGATGGAACACATTTCCTGGCACTATCAGGACACTCACCATGGCATCATACCTTTCCTCTCATGGTTGATAAATGGTTGACATCAAGTCCTCTATCCTGTCCATCAAGTACCGCAGGCACATCCCTTTCACGTCCTTTAAAATTGGCTAAGTCTTGGACCTAACTGGGGGCAAAAATTTTATCATGTAACTGCAGTGGATGTCACGCATGGTCCAAGCAATTGTAAAAATTCCTGAAAAAAGACAAAAACATTGTGAAAAGTCCACGAAAAAAAGACCAAAAACATCGCAAAACATCCTGAAGAAAGACCCAAAAACATCGCAAAACGTCCTGAAGAAACACCTAAAAAATCAGAAAAAGTCCTTAAAAAAGACCAAAAACATCGCAAAAAGTCCTGAAAAAAGACCAAAAACATTGCAAAAAGTCCTAAAAAAAGACCAAAAACATTGCAAAACGTCCTAAAGAAAGACCTAAAAAAAACTGAAAAACGTCCTGAAGAAAACCACAACAAACGCCAAACTACTCGAAAAAACAAAAATAGAGTCATTCCTTGTCAAGTCTGTCAAATTAGTCTTCATCATTCATCTGAACTACGTTGTCTTTGCGCATTTGCTACGTAGGCAAGACTCATATTTGAGTCCCTGAGACATTAGGTCAGTCCTTTTAGGTTTGTCAAAATAAAATCATGGCGCAATCTTTGGTCATCAAGACAAAGTCATTGGTCGTGTCGAACTACGAGGTCTCTGAATGCATGACATAGGAAAGGCCATATGTCGATAAGCCCCTGAGGCCACACTAGGTCAGTCCATTAGGGTTCATGGTACTACACCGACACACGCGTCAAAAGTCTTCAAGTCAAGGAAAATCATTTTCCAGATGGGAAAACTCCTAAAACAAAGTATGGCAATCGTTTATTCAAACATCACGATCATATCATCATGACAATATCGACATATAGTCAACACCAGTCCAACTCAGCCAGACTTCGGTCAAACTTGGTCAAATGAAGTTACATTATTATAACATGTCAAACTGTCAACTCTTGGTTATCTTGCAGATGTGTCCTTCTGCAGAATAGCCTCTGTCATTCATGCCTTAGGATGTGTCCTTCCTAGGCATCATCACTGTCATTCGACATTTTGAGGGATCCTCTTGACATCTAAGGATCACTCCTCTTGACATCAGTATTCTTCAGATGTGGCCTTCTGAAGAACAAACTATGTCATTTATGCCCTAGGATGTGTCCTTCCTAGGAATTGTCATCATCACTGTCCCCCAGAATTTTGAGGGGTCCCTTTTGAAATTTAGGGATCAATCATCTTGACATCGACATTATTCAGGATGTGTCCTTCCTGAATTTGGCAATCTTTGACATTCGTCATCTTGGCATCATCAAAACTTTGACACCCCGGCATCTCATTGTCATCAAACCTGACATCTTGACATTAAAACAATGGGTATCTAGACGCACTTGGAAAACACTTGGCACTTGTATTTTGGATTTTTATCATGTTAGTAGTTTTTTAACGAGATCCCAACAACAAGATTTAGAGAAGCAACAACGTATCATGACGTTTGTCTTGAATTTTGACACGCATGATTACTAGTTTCTCAGCGAGATCCTGATTTTAGGATTTAGAAAAATGACATATCATGATAATGGCTCTATTTTTTATTTTGGCAATCATGCTGCTAGTTTCTCAAGGATGTCGTGGAAACAGGATTTAGAGAAGCAACAACGTTTCATGAATTGTCCTTCTTGTCTTTTTCTGCTTGTGGTTGATCATGAAAAAAATACTGGGGCAATTTCACTCTTGGTAGGAGTCATGATCATCCTTGTCTGTGACTGCTTGTCTTATCTGAATGGTAAGACCTTGCACACCTTGATCTATGTCATATCATGGTGTTTGTTGGCCATTACAACAGTCTGCCCAATGATGATTAAGAGCAATAAGAATTAAAGTCCTATGCTAAAGTTTTGAAGGATTTGGTCCAAGAACTAACATGCATCTCCTTCGGTCTGGTCATCTTCTCTCGTCCATCTCATGATGATATCCTGTGACATACAAAAACATAAGTGCATACATGATCATATAAAAATTGCATTACGACCATACATACATCATATAACATTTCATTGCATATTGCATTAACATTATCATAAACATGACATCCATTCAAATAAATACATTATGCATATCATTATCATCATCATCACAAAATCAACATAACATATAAATAAGCATTACATCATCATGGAATCATCTCATAAGTAAGCATCATAGAACATACATAATACCATCATCCATCATAAATCAACATCATACATAACACATCACATCACATATATCATAATGCATAAATCAAATAGCATCGCATAACACACATGTAGGCCACATCAAAACTACATCATCATATAAAATCATCTCAAAAATATACAATGTCACAGGATAGAGTCAATAGATATCCCAAAAATAGAGCTCACAGGCTCAATGGTCTATACATAATGTGTCATAACATAAAAACAAATATAGAAAACATGGCCCTAGGGGAGGCTCTCATCAGCCCCTCATGGCGAAGAGTGTGGTGGCTAAGGATTTGTGACTGGTGCTGAGATAATGGGTGGACTGTGGCTGCTATCGTGCAATAATGGGCGCAAGCGATGGAATCATCTCCACAGTAATAGACACCTGTGAAGACACTGCGGCCTAACTCTATGACGCTGAAAGATCTGTCACTAGTGGCTGCCTCTTTACCGATCTCTACCCTGAACTAGTGGACCCATGATTGTGGCTCAAATGATGACTTGAGGCATGCCTATGTGAGTGGTGGGACCTGTGCCCTGATGTGTGCCCTGAGGAGGTGGATCCTCCTACACTGGTATGACTCCTGCTGCCGCTCCCACTCCCTAATCTGTGGCCGCTGCCTGTCCTCATCTGTGAGCAGGATAGTGTAGGATCTCGTCGCTTGGGAGGCATTGCCTGCTCATATAGAGTCATGTACTACCCATACCTAGTGCTCACCCTGGCAAGCTCATGAGAAATATCTCTAGAAGGCCTTGAACATAGTGATGCAAACTCTACACACCACTGAGATGAATCTTGCTGACGGATCACTGCCTAATCCTACTCTACCCGAGCCACCTCTAGCTCCTAGCTGTGGTGCTTTCGGGACACATTACAGCACTCTCATCTGAATCTCCTCTAAAGGGTCTTCCACCACCTCTGGTTTTCCTACCATGGCATCATGGGGTGCCAAAATTTTGGATGGTATCTCCTCATCTCCCTCCACCATCCTAAATCTCAGGAGTCTCTCGGCCTCATCCATAGCATCATCATCATCATCATCATCATCATCCTCTGCAACATCCTCTCCACTGACTCCCTCATCCACGTCCACCTCCACATCCTCCTCCTATCTGGCCTCCTCCTCAGCCACATGCTCCTCCTTTCTCTCCTCCTCCTCCTACCTCAAAACCTGCTCCTCTCCTCTCTCTCCTCCTCGGCTGCCTCACGGGATGGCATATGAGAAATGCCACTGCGGACTCTTTTGTTCACCACCCTACCTTTGGCCTTCTCTCCCTCCATCTCGGCTGTCTCACCATCATCTCCATCATCTCCATCATCTCTACCCCGGCCTCCATCCGCCCCTCCATCCCACTCCCCACCGCCTCCATCCCTCCCACCATTGCCTCATCACCATCTGCCCCTGGGCACGCGGGTATAGCGGGCCTCCTATCCCGCGGTGTTGGTCCATCGGGGATGCGGTGAGTGGCAGCGGTCTGTAATTGCACGCCACCATGGGGTCATAGTGGCGTTCCTAGATCTGCCTCCTCCAGCCCGCGGCTCCTGGCCAAAATGGAGTCTGTGGCAGACAAGGGCTACGAGGGGTGTGGCCCCAAAGGCTCTACGGAAGACCGAGGCATGCCCAGCTATGCCTACGATTTTACCACAGCTGCTCTTTGAAGATTGTTTGAGGGACATGCTACGGTAGATACATCTATGATCGAAACTGGCTACGCCTTTTGTCCTACCAATTAGATAGCGATATTGTCTGCATAGGCTCAGGTGGTCATCCTCATCGTCCCACTGCTGATAGTCTTTGTATGGCCTCCAAATGAACAACACCATAGTATCAATTTGGTGCCGCCACCAACCTATCTCCCCCATCCGTGTCTACTAAAGAGCATCGGCATAGTAATATGCATAGGGCATCCCCTCGGCTAGTTGCGGTCTCTAAATAGGTGAATGAAATATCGCTATGTGCTCCCAAGCCCAAATCATCAGTAGTGTGGCGCCACATGAGATACTCTCTGCCCTCCTATAGACAACCTCGTGCAGCTGGTGGTAAAGTGTGCCCAATAAACAAGGGCCCTAGGCATATACTATCCTATCCTGCCTCATCCCCACTAGGACGTCTCCCCAGCCAATAGGGAACCCATGTCTGCGACAGTCAAGAATCAGTATCCCACCAATCAGTGTCGCCAGGAACACATCGAATCGAGCATAATGCTCCACCATAAACTCCCAGTGGATCTCATAACCCTGAATACCGAGTCTTGCCCCCTCATCCTGATAGTATATTGTAAAAGTATGATGGCCATGGCGAGGGTCATAAACGAGCCACTCTCCTCAGATCAGCATGCTTAGAATGCGGTACACATCCTCAAGTGTAATGGTCACCTCTCCCATCGATAGGTGGAAGGAGCATGTCTCTGAATACCACCGCTCGCATAGGGCAGTCAATAGTCCCCTATTTTCTCGAATATTGGGCATATAGGCAGCATAAAACAAACCTAGGGACATCAATCATCGTCGCTCTCGCGGAGTGAGCTGATTAGCAAACCGGAAAGTCGACGATCTGCTCTCTCGCGTGTATATGTGGGCTAGCTGTCTCTGCACAAGGCCAAACAATGCGTTAGTACCTTCTAGACAAGTGTCATCAAATAAGCATTTCAAAATTGAAAAGCATAAGAATTAGCCCTAGTCAAAGTCAAAGGAAAATGCGTCGCGTTGACTGCACTTGCATCGCAAAACAACAGTTGCGTCATTTCATACTTCAAATCTGGCGCGACATGTCGATTGCGTCATTCTGTCACTCAATTTTGTTGCATCAGAACACTTGCATCATGATATATGACACAAGCGTCGCTTCATTCGAATGTCTCGCTCAAAAAGGCGAATGTGTCGCGAAATGGAAAATGTGGCATTCTACCTTTCAAATGTGGCTCAAAAAGGCGAATGCGTCACAGTTTTTGTCAAATGTGTCGCAAACCCTTGTCCTACCCTAAAAACCCTTGCACTTGCATCGCGATGCATCAAATGCGAAGTCAAATGCGGCTTACGCGCACGCATATGCGTCGCGGCACATTAGTTGTTGGCCCTAAAAACTTAACTTTGGCATGCAAAATGAGAAAATTACAAAGGGGGTTAGGGGTACATACCACTGGCTTTGAGCCCTCTGGCCGCTTGTAGGTCCCCACGATCTCGCCACGTTGCTCTGTCACTAGAATCACCATCTTCGTTGAGGTCCTCTTCACTCTAAGCTCTCGAAATTGCAATGTGAATAGTGAAAATGAATTGACTTTTACCCCTTTGTCAACCTCTTTATAAAGTCAAAATGGCATTTGTCAACTAGGTCAGTATTGGAAGGTCTTTTGACTAACTTTGACTACCCTTTTGGAGGCCTTAAACATGTCAGAATCCGAAACCGTTTGCATCATCATTTTCTTGGTCATCAAATTGACTTATCGGGACCCTTTCCAAATTTTTCTATTGTCGACCCAAAATTTGAAAAATTACCCGAGGGGGAATTGATACTCTATACCTTCACTGGGGCATGGCTCTAACTTATTTTCTTTGTCACAATGCGACATGCTACATTATGACAAAGAGGGGCAAAATGTAGACACTTAAAAATGACCTAGGCCTACAAGCTCTATTTTTACCACTTTCATCCTAGCATAATTATGACATTTAATTATGTCCTTGGTCCACATTCGACTATTGAGTAAATAATTCATAATTATTTAATTAATTCATAATTATTTAATTAATTCATGTCCTTTTATTCTTCATGATTATTAAATGAAATAGAATTTTATTTATTTATTGCATCGTCATTAATTGTCTAAGTCTTCCCCTAATTAAGTAGAATTTCACAAATTTATTTAATTGCCTCTTCATTTATTTCTTCACGATTATTTTAAATAAATGAATTTCATTTTATTTATTTAATATGAGCACTAGTATCATGAATTAAAATGAATTTATTAATTTATTTAATTACTTGTCATATGCTTCTAGAATTAAATAATTATCTTTAATTATTTAATTGTCAAAATAACATTTCTCTCATTTTAAATACGTGAAATTATTTAAAATGATATCACGTCTTAGCGGCCGGTCCATTTTAGTAAATAATCTAATCCAATTGCATTTATTATCTCACAAAATCCATATTTTTTGAGGTTCCAGTTTAATTCAAAATGAAAGGTAGCTTTCTTCCAAAAATCAGTAATTGAGCAAATTGGCAGTTTTTTCTAAATTTGATCTTCGGTTCAGCTTTCTATCTTCTTGATTTTTTTGAAGATCTCACCAAATCGGGGAGCCGGTCTTTATCAAAAGCCTGCTTGATTTTTTTTTTTCGAGAATACCTATTTTTCTAATTAATTATCTCATCTATTCTCCAGCCGCTGATTTGATTTTCTCCGCGCGACATCGCGGCACCTCGTTTAAGGATTTTTCCCCAACCCTGATTAGGAATTATCAGATTAAATCTTGTCCTCTGATTTTAGGTTTTTGTCAAAAGTCGATCTCGTCCGTCCAATCAAAATTGCATTTTCTATAAAATGCTATTTTGCTCACATTTTGAGATTACACAGAGGAACTTCGTTATTCTGGCGCATTAATAATAAAAGTTTTTTTTGCATTTTTGAGTCATATTGTCATAGGCATAGGCATAGTTTTATATTTAAATCCTTCAAAACTTGCATAGGACAATGTCATAGTCGAAATGCTCACACACTCAATATGAGGGAATCAATCATATGCTACAAGCTTGGAGGTGCTATGGAGGTAATCATGGAAGATTCGAGGAATGACAGGTATAATTGTTCTCGCTTTTAACTTCCTTTGTGCTTCATAGTTCTTTGGGTTTATAGTCTTTATTGATTTAATTAATCTAATCTAACCTTAGGAAATTTACCCCTAGATACAAAAAGTATTCACCCAAGAGGAGCGACCTAAGTGGGAACAACTAAAGCCAAGTTTTCCAACCCACTATAATCAAAAGCGAATTCGGGGAAAGTCCGCAATTCGACGGTAGTGTGCAAGATAAAGCCTTTGTTCTAAAGGTTGGGAGGTCTCCTAAGGGATTTTATCATTTGTCATACCGAACGGAAACCCTTACTAAGAACTTAGTGTAGAGGCCAACCGTGTCAGTTTTCGAACATCCTAATAATCACAGTGCAAGGGGAGGGAAGAATCTGCCCCAAGACACTCACCATATAACTGCCAAGGACCATTTGCTCAAGGGATCTGGTATCCAATTTTGTCACTCTGAGTACATGCCTGGAAAAGAAAAAAACATGGACACCCCTTCGAGGGTGACACAGTTGTGTGAGTCAACCCAGTTCTAAGATGTGGGCTATTGATTATTATGATGACCTACTTGAGCACTAAGAGTGAGTCTTCTTGAATTGTCTATTCTGTGTAAAAACCTGTGAAAACATTTTGAACATACACTCATTGTTTAGATTCTATAACTTTAAGAACAATTGTCTTCCTATTGCATGCTTTATTTTCAAAACATTAATTCAGATAAGATCATCCAGAAAATACAAGAAGTTGACAAATAAAACTATGACATTTATGTTAAGGGATTGGAAATCAACAATAGAGAAAAACTTGGAAACATTAGGCTTTTGCAAATTCCTTATTTTCTCAAACTAAGATCAAAACATCGTAAAGTGCATCATCACATCCATTTATGATTTCTAGTTTAATTCCCATAACAGGATCATCATCCTTCAATCTAGGGAATCACAAACTAAAAATTAGAAATTCCTTAGTCATATCAATATAATCCATCATTCTATTCTAATTAAGGTATCCAACAAATTGCACTCTCCCATTTGTGATCAAAGTTAGTAAAAATTTGGTATAAGCATATGCCTGTTGTCACAAGGTCCCAAAAACACAAAGAAGAAGACAAAAGAAGAGATCCACTTTACAACATGGGTGATAGGGAAGAAAATCCTTTTCATAGGTTTCATACTGGGAATAGTTCAAATGATGAAATAACCGATGAAATGATTCAAGAAGCTAAACAAGATCCATAGTTTCACATAATTTTGGACAATATCTTAGAGCGAAATAAAGAGGGATACTTTCTTTTATTGGAAAACCAAGGTGCCAAATTGCCCTCTGACTATGATATGAATAAAATTAAGGAAGATCCTGAAAAGACTGAAACTCCCTTAAATGATCTTAGTACTCTTACCCAACAAATAAGAGCACTCCAAAGGAAAATCAAGGAAATACAAGGGGGCACAACTAAGAATTACTTTGACAGAAATATGAATGCAACCTCTTCTCCTCCAAAAACAACATCATCCAAATTCAATATTTTTGAATTTTTGCAAAGGTTAAATGAGAAGCCAAAATCTAAGCCATCAAATAAAATTGACCAATCATGTCATGTCATGCATTTATCTTCATCCCCCATAATTCAAAATGAACCTCATGATTCTTTCACCCAATATAACAATTCCATTCAATCACCTTCTTCTATCATATCCTCTACATCCAATGATTCATTTCAATCTACACATATCGATCAAAACATTCTCTCCACTCCATCCCATGATACCAAAATTCTACAAACCCTTCCTATCTTTGATCAAGATCCCATCTCTCAAGAGCCATATGATGATCCCCTCCTTTCATTATTCACCCATGATAATCCTCTTCCATCTCAAGAAAAAAATATTCTTCCAAGTTCTCCATCCACCTCATTCAATGAATCCATACTCTCTTATGATTCCATCGCATCCTAGGAGCAGAAAAATTCTTCCATCCTATCCAAAGATTCCCTTCCATCTGATGATCAAGTTACTCCATCTCCTTCATCTAACAATTCTTTTCCTAGTCAAGATCAAAGTATCCCATCATCCTCATGTCAAGAGCCTCTCACACCTCTTCAAGCTATCCATAAACCCCGCACCTATAAATTGGGATCCTCCACCTTTATCCACTCCAATTTACTTCAAACACCTATCCTTTCATCCATATCATATCCTCCTCAAAATGGACTTGCATCTTGTTTCACAAATAATGCATATCCCATGGGTAAACAAAGGTGCAAAATTATGAATTACAAAGGCAAAGGCTCATGAGCAAGGTATCCTAGAACCCCTTTCTATCCAAGAACATATTCTCATGGCCTTGGTTATACACCTCATACTCAACCTAGGTATCCTAGTCCATCAAACTCTCCATCCATCCTAGGTCCTTATCCTAGTCCATCAAACACTCCATCTATCCTAGGTCCTTATCCTAGTTCATCAAACCTTCCATTTATCCTTGGTCCTTCTCATCCCAACCCTAGCTCATCAACCCTTCCATCCATATTAGGGTCCCACATTTCTCCATCTCCTATTCTTCAAGAACAACAAAGGCACACATCCTTGATCCACTTTCAAAATTCTTCCTACATTAACTCATCCATCATACCTCCATATCGGTCATCTCAATACACTCCTCCCATTGCTTTTGGAAGCAATTTGGGTGCCAAATGTCAAAAGCTTCAATATAAAAATCCACATGTATCAAAGGATCAACATGTCTCCTCGAAGAGTCATGCAAAAATAAAAGAAAATTTGATCCAAAAATCAAAAGAAAAATTCAAAAGGCCACAAAGGCCCATCAAAGCAAAAGAAAAATTCAAAAGGCCACAAAGGCCCATCAATTCAAAAGAAAAATTTCAAAGACCACAAAGGTCCATAAATCAAAGAGAAAAATCTAAAAGGCCACAAAGGCCCATAAAGAAAATATCAAAATAAAAAATCATGTGGATTCCTAAAAGTCTCATAGAAGTAATAAAATAAAAATTGACATCCAAATTTGCTAATCCGAAAGCTTCTCCCCATCTCCCATCTAAAAACATATCACCTTCCAAATCCACTTTTCCTCCATCACTCCATCACCCTTCAAGGTGTGTGCCAATGTTAATCTTGCCATCCTTTCCATCTATCCATCACCAAGCCTTCCAACCTCCTATCCATTATCCAACATCCAATCCCCATTCTCCTCCTTTAATTCAACGCTTTGAATAAGGCCTTAGCTTCTACTATCATGCCAACATTTATAAGTCTAATTCCCATTCCCATGGTCTATTAGAGCACATATTTGAGGGATATTAGTCATGAAACTTGATGCTTAAACCCTTCCTCCATACCCCTATCATGCAAATATTATCTTTCATATCCATCTCCCTATCCATATACTATCTTCCATTTTCCTCTTATCATTCATGGTCATTATCCTCATTTTCACCTTTGATCTTGACAAGGTTAAGGATCTTCTTGAAAATCATGCATCTTATCCTATTCACTTCATCCAAATCTTCCATACCATATCCTTCATCATTCATCTTCTCTTATATTGTGGGGCATCTTGTTTCTTCAATTGGTCATCCCATTCCATCTTAACTGTCCTTGAAAAATACAAAAAAATCAGAAAACATCAAAATCCAAAAAAATCAAAATATTTCCAAAATCCAAAAAAAAATCAATAAATCATATGCTTTCATCAATAAAATGGTCATGTCTCATCCTAGACTGGAGGAAAAATCCTAAACTCGCTGGGGGCAACTTGTTTTGAGCTTAAATCAATAGACAAGCAACAACAAGACAACCTAGTGAAAACATCAATCATCTTAAACATCAAGCTGAACATCAATCGCAATCAATCAAACAACCGACCATCCAAATCAACATCAACAACAAAACAAATCAACTCTCATTGGATTATCTCTTATGAATCATGGTTTGATCACTTTAACACTTATGTTCAATTGGTTTATCTTGATTGTTGTTATCATTTCTCTGAAGTACCTCGATGATGTCTGGAACTAGAGGGCTAGGAAGGAGAATGATATTTTCTTTGTCTGTTCTCTATGAGTTAATCAATATTACTATGCAAATTGTCATGGGACATGCTCTACAAAGTATTATTGATGACATTTCAAATTTGCATAGTAAAATGATTAATTCTTGCTTGTTTATGTAGGAGATGCTCAGGTCATCTCGGTCTCATTATACCTAGATGCTTGTGCTATCTTGCACTATCAAATCTCAACAGAAGTTGTATGGAAGTTGTACTCAGGTCATCATGGTCTATATTATACCATCGATGCTTGTACTAACTTTCAACATATCAAAAGGCTCAATGATGATAAATAAGTATAAAGTTGGCTCACAGAATGACAACGGTGTGTAGTTCATTTTGCATAGTTAAAATCTACATGGTTAATATAGATGGCATCCATATTAGTTTGTGCATGAGCATTATCATTTCCATCACATCTCATCTGCATTATCTCAATCAATCCATCCAATCATTTCTTCTCAACCAATTCATCCAATCCTTTCTTCCAATCTCATCTAGTCAATCCATTCAATCTAGCACAAATCATTTAATCATACCTTTGATCTTGTTCCTAGCCTTACTGCAAGCCTTGATCATTATCATCATTATCAGGATGCATCCTTCCCTATCCTTGTGTTGTTTCAGGATGTATCCTTCCCTCATCAACAACACTCTCATCATCATCATCGAGATGTATCCTTCCCTATCCTTGTGTTGTTTTGAGATGTATCCTTCCCTTATCAACAACACTCTCATCATCATCA
Source organism: Sequoia sempervirens (assembly GCA_007258455.2). Lineage (NCBI taxonomy): Eukaryota > Viridiplantae > Streptophyta > Pinopsida > Cupressales > Cupressaceae > Sequoia > Sequoia sempervirens. Next base: position 12,309 of record VDFB02358997.1, read on the forward strand.
TCATCATTGGGATGTATCCTTCCCTCATCAACAACACTATCATCATCATCATCAATCCATCTTGGCTTGTAGTTTGACTGGGGCATCTTTTAATTAATTATCGGGAGATAAATCATTGCATCCCTCTCATTATCTGAATTTCATCATCAACTCAACATTTTTCTCATCATCAGTGATTTACTTCTCGAGGGGGCATCATCAATATCAGCCGTATTTCTTAATCAAAAACATACCAGGTTCAAATTAGGGGCATATTAGTAAGATTTTTCCGATCAGGGGCAAAATCAAACACAACAAATTTCAAAGGCAGGAATATTTTCTTTGAAGCAATGCATAAAACACATCACTTCAAAAAGGGGCAAAATGTATACATCTAAAAATGGTCACAGTTGATCAAGCTTGTTAATTAATTAAATATGAATTATTTAATTAATCTTCTAAAGTCATCTACATATAAATAAATTTAATTATTTATTTATATCATTCACTTTCTAATTCTTCTAATTTAATTAAATAAATAAGTTTATTTAATTATTACCACCTTCCATATTCCTCTTAATTAATTAAATAGATTTTATAATTTATTTATATTAATTATCATAAGTTGAATTGTAAATTCTAATGACATTCCTCTAAATTCCTTTTCCACATTTAATTAAATATTCTAAATATTTAATTAAACACTTTCTAATTCTTCACTCTACATATAATTAAATATTCTAAATATTTAATTAGAAACTTTCCTCACTCTACATTTAATTAAATATTCTAAAATATTTAATTAGAAACTTTCTTCACTTCATATTTAATTAAGTATTTTATATATTTAATTAAATGTTTTTCTATCATTTTCTCACATATAATTAAATATTAAATATTTAATTATGGAAACTTCTAAATTCATTGTCACTTTATTTATTTAATTATGGGAATTATCTTCAACTACAAAACCAACTCATAACTAAAGATGAAAAATGGCAAGTTGTCTCTATTTTTGAGTGAAAGGTTTTGTGGGAAGGAAACATCTTCCATTATTCTCTCAACATTCCATATTTTTCTCAACTTCCAGAATCTCTCACTGTTTATCTTGATAGGCTTATTTTCGACCATTGATCTTTTCCAACTAGATTCTTGCCTCTAAAAATCTATAAATACAACCCTCTTCTGAGTTGAAAGAATCCTAGACTTGGTGAATTTAGTGAATTTACTATAGTTGCATTCTAATAAGCATTTAGCAATCCTTTCAGGCATTTTTATTTCAAGTTCATAGCATCTTAGTTTTCAAATCATAGCTTAAATCATTTAGCAAATAGACATGCATTTTACATAAGCTCGTTCTCTGAAGTTGTCATTCTAACAAGCTACTACTTACACCAACTGAGGGCTAGTACTTGCAACGAATCCTTGGAGATAGAGCACAATAAGACGCTTTTGAAGGAGCTGTTGTTTTAAGAGTTTTCTTTACTTTTCAATTAGTTTTCTTTGATTTAATGTCTTATTGGTGTGTTGGTTTATATTTCTTTAGTTAGCTCACACATATTCACAACACATAGAGTCAACTACACAAGTATAGGTGTCAGAAAGAAAGTATCTAAATGTTAATAGTAAACTAAGTGAGGAACAACAATTGTTATTAGAAAACTTATTAAGGACCCATCAACATGCTTTTGTGTGGGATTATCATGATATGAAGGGATTGGACCTTAAAATTTGTACACATAAAATTTACATAAGAGATGATTGCACCCCAGTGAAGTAGCCACAAAGAAGAATTAACCCTGCACTAAGAGAAATTGTAAAAGGGGAATTGCAGAAATTGTTAGATGCGAGATTTATCTACCCCGTTTTAGATAGCCAGTGGGTGTCTCCATTAGTGATTGTGCCCAAGAAAGGATGGAAATTGTGAGTTTGTATTGCTTTTCTTTTCTAGATGGATTTAGCGGCTACAACCAGATCTAAATTGCACCAAAGGACCAGGAGAAGACCACATTTACCTATCCATGGGGGACCTATGCCTACTCAGTACTCCCATTTGGCTTATGCAATGCACCTGCAAATTTTTAGAGGGCAGAAATTAGCATATTTTCAGACATTTCTCATGATTGCATGGAAATTTATATGGATGAATTTACCACTTATGGTGCTGATTTTAATCAAGAATTGGAAAATATTAGGAGAGTCTTACAGAGATGTGAAGACCAAAACTTTTCCTTAAATAGTGAAAAGTGTTTAATGATGATGCAAGAAGGTGTAGTTCTTGGCCACTACATCTCCCACAAGGGAATTCAAGTAGATCCTGCAAAGATTGAGGTGATAAAAAATCTACCCACCTGCAAAATAGAAGGATGTTAGGAGTTTCTTGGGCCATGCAGGATATTATAGGCATTTCATCAAGGATTTCAACAAGATAGCATGACCATTGTATGCTCTTCTCACTAAAGATGTTGAATTCTAGTGGATTGAAGCTTGTGACAAGGTATTTTCTGACTTAAAGGTAGCTTTAACTCATGCTCTTGTGCTCAAAGGACCTAATTGGGAGCTTCCTTTCCACATCCATACTGATGCATCATATTATGATATAGGAGAAGTCTTAGGATAGAAAGGAGCTATTGAAAATGCCATTTATTTTGTCAGCAAAAATTTGCAAGGAGCTGAATTCAATTATACAGTGGCAGAAAAGGAAATGCTGGCAGTGATTTATGCCCTGAAAAAATTCAAGCATTACATAATAGGTTACCAAATCTTTGTACACACTGATCATGCAACCATTAGGTATCTCATGAATAAACCTTTAATCATAGGTAGACTGGCAAGATGGTTATTGTTGATGCAGGAGTTTGACATAGCCATTGTGGATAAACCAGGGAAGGCCAATGTTGTTGCAGATTTTCTTTTAAGATTGACTGCATCAGAAGATAATCAGGCCATAGATGACTCTTTTCTTGATGAGAATTTATTCTCTATCAGTGTACAAACACCTTGGTATGCTGATATAGCCAACTATCTAGTCACAGGTGGAGTTCCACCTCATTTCTCCCTAAAAGAGAGAAGGGAACTCATTGAAAATTATTTTCCTTTCTCATGAATTGTTGGATGTTTGTTTTATACTAGACTCGACCATGTCATGAGAAGATGTGTGAGAGAAGATGAGACATGACATTTTTCATGCATGCCACAACAAACCATTTGGAGGAAATTTTGCAGCCAAGAGAACAACAATGAAGATTTTGAACACATGATATTATTGGCCAACACTCCACAAGGATGGAGGAATGTATACAAGAAAATGTGATAGATGCCAAAGAATGGGCAGGCCAACCAAATCTAATGCTATGTCACTTTATCCTCAGGTAGTAATCACTCCCTTTGACAAGTGGGGATTGGATTTTGTAGGACCCATTGACCCTCCATCAACTGGTATATCTTATATCTTGGCA